>JAEAOA010000218.1:210000-515000 GCA_016746295.1 Potamilus streckersoni | reverse complement strand
ATGGAGTGAGCACAAGCATTTTAATACCATGGAGTGATTACAAGCATTGTAATACCAAGGAGTGAGCATAAGCATTAAAATACCATGGAGTGAGCACAAGCATTGTAATACCATGGAGTGAGTACAAGCATTGTAATACCATGGAGTGAGCATAAGCATTAAAATACCATGGAGTGAGCATAAGCATTGTAATACCATGGAGTGAGTACAAGCATTGTAATACCAAGGAGTGAACATAAGGATTAAAATACCATGGAGTGAGCATAAGCATTAAATAACATGGAGGGATTATAAGCATTGTAATAACAAGGATTGAGTACAAACATTATAATATCAAGGAGTGAGTACAAGCATTACAATACCATAGAGAGAGTATAAGCATCATAATATCATGGAGTGGGTACAATCATTAAAATGACATGGATATAACAATGAGAATACAAGCATTATAATATCAAGGAGTGAGTTCATGTATTATAATATCATGGAGTGAGTACATGCATTATAATAGCATGGAATGAGTGAGTACAAACATTAAAATACCATTGAGGGTGAATAAGCATCATAATTACATGGAGTGAGTACAAGCATTAAAATAACAGTAATTGATAATACAAACATTATATCATAAAGAATGCAAGCATTACAATGTAGAAGACTGAATACAAGCATTAAAATGTCATGGAGAGTGCAAACATTATAATATCACAGAGTGAGTACAAGCACTATAATATCATGGAGTGAGTAAAAGTATTATAATATGGAGTGAGTAGAAGCACTATAATATCATGGAGTGAGTAAAAATATTAAAATATCATGGAATGAGTACAAGCAATATATTATCATGGAGTGAGTACAATTATTATAATATCATGGAATGAGTACAAGCATTATATTAACACTTAGTTTAAGGATTATATTATCACGGAGTGAGTACATGCATTATAATATAAAGGGGTGTGTACCTGCATTATAATATCATAGAGAGAGTACAAATATTATAATATTATGGAGTGAGTACAAGCATTATAATATAATCAGGTGAGAACAAGCATTAAAATCTCATGAAGCGAGTATTAGCATTATAACATAACAAAGTGAGTACAAGCGTTATAATATCATGAAGTTAGTCTAACCATAATAATATGCAGTGAGTACAGGCATTATAATATCACTAAGTGAGCTCAATGATTATAATATCATGGGGTGAGTTCAAGCATTACAATATTATCTGGTGAGTACAGACATTAAAATATCATGGAGTGAGTATAAACATTATAATATAACTAAGTGAGTTCAATGATTATAATATCATGGAGTGAGTTCAAGCATTACAATTTTATCTGGTGAGTACAAGCATTAAAATGTCATGGAGTGAGTAAAAGCATTATAATATAACTAAGTGAGTTCAATGATTATCATATCATGGAGTGAGTTCAAGCATTACAATATTATCTGGTGAGTACAGACATTAAAATATCATGGAGTGAGTATAAACTAAGTGAGTTCAATGATGATAATATCATGGGGTGAGTTCAAGCATTACAATATTATCTGGTGAGTACAAGCATTAAAATGTCATGGAGTGAGTATAAGCATTATATTATAACTAAGTGAGTTCAATGACTATAATATCATGGAGTGAGTTCGATGATTATAATATCATGGAGTGAGTTCAAGCATTATGTGATTTGTCGAATTTTGAAAACTCTTGGAATCATTGGAAAAAGGAAGTGTATCAAAGTCAACTCAATTAAAGTAGAAAGGGCTAGAGATAGTTAGATGATCATTTTCATTTCATCTCTGAACGTCAAACGGGAATTCGTTCTAGCCGACGTAACATGACCGAGTCAGATGCTATGGTACAAGAGAATGGCATAAGACCCTTTCCCAAAATCGACGGGTTAAAGGGCGGGAGCTGGCTATAGATGATTGTTCAAAGTAATGTTAATTACGGCATGATTAGTTGTTTAGTTGTCTTGTCAATCCAAAAATTCTACGAACAGGTTTAGGATACAGTCTATTCCGATTGGTTAATATGGATTTATGGGGGTAACTCTGTAAGAATTAAAGGTTTTTACTTTAGAAAAATTCTTTAGTCTTTAATCTTTCGCGAGGAAAGTTAAACTATTCCGGGAGCGTGTAAGACGTTATCTCGTGATTTGGCAGTAAAGCGGGAGTTTTGTCTCAGCGAAGTAGACAAACTCTACATTTGAATTCGTAACAAATACGTTTTGTTATTGAGTAAGGGGCCAGATAGTTGTCTCATTTAGGAGACGGACTATACGTGAGATTCGTGGAAACGAATAAAGAAACGGCAAAAGGAAACAGCTTTCCTGGATTCACATGAGAAATCCCTGAACAATCACAGGACCAAAACAAGTTCTACGCAGAAATCTAAGTCCAGAGACGATTGTTAAGTCAGAGTTCGACGGACAAGAGTCCAAGACGAAACAGCTAGACAAAGATCGGCAGAGCAGGGACGAACGGAAGTCTTGATGTCCGCATAAAATAGGTGATGAAGTCTCTCATCGTTGTACTCAACGGTCACATCTCATTGGCAATGAAGATAGTATATTAACGTGGAAAGTAATTTTACATTTAAAGAAATTTGTATTGTCTTTTTATTTGAGTACATGTTAGTACCATTTTCCTTCTTTTGTAACCAAGTCATTGATTTCTTTTCATTTTAAATTCTGTTGATAAACTGATTAAATTTTATATTTGCTTTTTAAAAGGGGTTTGGTCGTGTTTATTTTATTCAATATGCTTGTTCAGTGATCTGCATTCTTATTTATATCTATCCACACTGGGTAAACTACACCGCGGAGGTCTTTCCCTAGCAACGAACCGTAGTGAAAGAGGTTGGTGTGGTTTGCACGCCGCCAATTTGTCACATAAGTGGGAGCCTCGTTCCGGGATATTTGAACAGTGGAAAAAAGCAGAAGTGAACGTGTATTGAAAGAAATACAACACATTATCATTGATAGATTTGTATATTTTTTTTAAAAAAGAAACTACGAGTGTGAATTGAGTTAACACCTATTATTATATGTTTAAAATTATGCATGATTTGTGAATTTCTTAAATGTTGCATGACATTGTAAGAAATTAAGATTCCGTACCTGAAATTGCTGAAGCGTGGTTGGTTGTCCGTATCTAAGTAACCCAGAAATATTTTGTCTTAGTACTCTTGCGAGAAGGGATCATTAAGGAAGTATTCCAAGGGTAATTTGCACATGTGTTGCAGACGATACGGATTTAGGTAGAAATTATAGTTTGGTACTTCCCTAAAGCCGTTTAAATTACTTGTGTGATTTTTATGTAAGTCTGTAGGTAAGACTTTACTGAGTTAGAATATTCGTGGATATTCATAGGGAAGTTGTTTTCTTGAAGGCAGAAAACAGGTTAGGGATAGCTAATCTAGGTGAGTTAGCGACAAGACAGATAGACAAGAATGGCAACATTATGGCAACTTGCGCGAGAATTCAAAGTTCTTGGATCCGAAGAATTAGGTTATGAAGGGACACAGTTATCTGAATTTGTAGAGCGTAGTTTCAAAGAGTACAAAGAACAGCAGGCAGCTGAGAAAGAAAGAGAGGCTAAAAGAGGAAAAGAATTTGAGGTAGCCAGACTGCAGGCTGAAAGAGAAAAAGAACTTGAGTTAGCTAGACTGCAAGCCGAGGAAAGGAATAAAGAGAGAGAGAACATGCGTTAGCCATGGAAAGACTAAGGATCGAAGTGGAGTCCAAGAGGGGCGAAGAACCAAACGTACCTTTAGAACCGTCGAGCAGAAGAACTGAGGATAGACGTACCGTCCAGATAACCATGCCTATTTTTAACGACAAGGATGAAATTATTGATAACTTTTTAACCCGGTTTGAAAAGTTAGCTTTAATACAGCAAATACCCAAAGAACAGTGGGCTATTAATATTTCGGCATTTTTGCAAGGCGCTGCCAAGGAGGTTTATCATAATTTGGCACCCGCTGAAATAGATGATTATGAAGCTCTCAAGAAAGCGTTACTACGGCACTACGAGCTGACAGCTGAAAGTTTCCGTAAACTTTTCAGAGAGTCATCTAAGAAAGCCACAGAGTCTCACGCGCAATTTCATAATCGTGTACGCGTACTTTTCGATAAGTGGATTAAAATGTCCGGAGCCGAACTTTCATACGAAGGCATACGGGAAGAAATTCTAAAGGAACATGTCCTCAGCACATACCGTAAAGACCTAATAGTATCTTTGGCGGAGCGTGATTTCGCAACCTTGGAAGATATTAGAGTAATGGCGTAGAGGTTACTGTGTTGTACGACACCGGCTGTAGTTATCCAGCTTTGCTGGACAGCAAGTTTGTTAAACCTACTGATTATACAGGTGAGACTGTAGAGGTACAATTTGCAAGTAAGAGTAGAGATTCCCTTCCAGTTGTTTACATCAATCTTGATTCGCCCTATGTGAAAGGACGAATTCAAGCAGCGTGCTTGTCAGGGTTGTCGCATGATGTTATTGTAGGATATAGGTATGTATTGCCACAACCTAATCCTATGACGTGTACACCTGTACACGTGGGGTCTGTAGAGACTAGGTCTATGAGACGAAGGTCAGGGCCGAAACCGTTGAAACCCTCGACTTCGCCCATAGATAATTTGCTACCTGGCGAATTAAGGAGACTTCAAGAGGAAGACTCTATCCTTAATAAGATACGCGGGTATGCAAAGGACAAGTCAGTGCGTAACTTACCCGACGGTGAGGTAGAGTTCGTACTGAAGCGAGGTATCTTGTACCGATACGCTCGAAAGGGGACCGAGAGGTATAAGCAGGTAATTGTACCACGGTCTAAGCGGGATGAAGTACTTAGGCTTGCACATAAAGGTTTACTTGGTAGTCACAGGGGTGTGGCTACGACGCGAGATAGGTTAGTTAGGGAGTTCTATTGGCCAGGTGTGTATGGTGATGTAAGGCGGTTTTGTCTGTCGTGTGAAAAGTGTCAGCGAGTGGCACCTAAGACCTCACATCGCCCAGTGCCGCTAGGAACTACCCGTCTGATTGTGGAACCTTTCTCATGGGTGGCTATGGATTTGATAGGTTCGATAAAGCTCGCAGCGGAAAGTGGCAATCGTTATGTGCTAACGATTGTCGATTATGCTACCCGATACCCAGAGGCCGTTGCTTTAAGGAACATCGATTCAGTTACGGTAGCTGAAGCGTTGTTAGGGGTCTAGTCTAGAATTGGTGTACCAGACGAAATACTAACTGACCAAGGGACGCAGTTTGTTAGCCAGGTGATGGAGGATGTAAACCGGTTACTTTCTATCAGGCACCTGACTACTACCCCTTATCACCCACAGTGTAACGGTCTTGTGGAGCGTTTCAATGGGACATTGAAACAAGCTCTAAAAAAGTTATGCGAGAATCGACCTAGGGATTGGGATCGATATCTTCCCGTGATACTTTTTGCGTACCGCGAAGTACCCCAAGCTATTCTTGGATTTTCGCCGTTCGAGCTAGTTTATGGGAGGACAGTGAGAGGACCCATGGCTGTATTGAAGCAGTTGTGGACGGATGAGAAAACATCCGAAGAGGTAAGAACAACATATCAGTACGTTGTTGACCTCCGTAATAAACTGGAGGAAGTTTGTAACTTGGCCCAGAAAAATCTCTGTGATGCAAGGGGACGTCAGGCCAAGTATTACAACAAGAAAGCGAAAGAACGTAAGTTTGAGGTAGGCGACAAGGTGTTGTTGTTGTTGCCATTAGAACATAACAAACTCAAAGTGTCTTGGAGAGGACCGTTCGTTGTAACGGAGAAGAAGGGTGGACAGAATTATCGCATCAGGGTGGGCGATAAAGAAAAGCTGTACCACATTAACCTACTTAAACGCTACCGAGAAAGAGAGTCACCTACTGAGTTTGTGGTTGCTACAGTTGTGACGGAAGACCCCGACGACAATGGCGGAGTGGCGGAAGTACTTCCTAGTTGTCCGTTGACGGGAAACGAAATTGACGTAGACGTTGTCCTTGACGTAACGTTAACGTCAGACCAACGTGGCGAGGTGGAGGAGATACTTTCACGATTACGAAGACATTCTGACGGTGAAACCAGGTATGACGGATTTGGAGGAGTTCAGTCTGAAGTTATTAGATAAAACACCAGTAAAACTGAGACCCTATCCACTTCCACATGCGAAGTTAGAAACCGTGAGGAAAGAAATTCGAATTATGCTGTAATTAGGGGTCATTGAACCAGCGGAATCGGCGTATAGTTCAGTGGTTGTTTTGGTACAGAAGAAGGATGGCGATCACCGTTTTTGTATTGATTACAGGAAGTTGATTAGGATCACATAATTTCAAGTAGAGATGTTACCAGATCCTGAGAATATATTTGCCGGAGTGACGAACGCAAAATACTTCTCGAAAATAGACCTGTCGAAAGGTTATTGGCAAATTCCGGTACGCAAAGAAGACTGTCCGAAACTTGCTTTCACAACACCAGATAGAACATACCAATGGGTAGTTATGCCGTTCGGGGTCCAGAGCGCACCCAGTGTCTTCACCCGAATGATGAGGAAACTTTTAGAACCTCTAAGAGGGAGCGGAGTCTCTAATTTTATGGACGATTTATTGTTAGCGACTGCTACTTGGGAGGAACACGTAATTCTGTTGAGAAATGATTTGGAACGACTCAAACAGGCAGGGCTCACCACCCTACCCTCCAAATGCTATATTGGATTTTGTAAATTGACGTATCTAGGACACACCCTTAGTGAAGATACATTAAACCCAGACAGTTCGAAGGTTGAGCAGCTTCGGAATGCCGCACGTCCATCTACAAAAACGGAAGTTCGTTCATTTCTAGGTCTTGCAGGTTATTATCGGAAATATGTTGCCAATTTCAGTGCTATTGCTAGCCCGTTGACCGACTTGACGAGAAAGAAATCCCCCACTAAAGTTGTTTGGACAGACACTTGCGAGAGGGCCTTTCAAACGTTGAAAGATAGACTGACGTCAGACGCCATTGTTAAGCTACCAGACGTGACAAAGGACTTTATGTTACGTACAGACGCTTCTGACAGAGGTCTTGGTGTAGTTTTACTGCAAGAATATGATGGGGACTTATTTCCTGTTGCATACGCGAGTAGGAAACTTAATACCGCTGAGCGTAATTATTCAGTCACTGAGAAGGAATGCCTAGCGATTATCTTTGGGATTCATAAGTTTCAGCGTTATCTGTATGGGCGAAAATTTATTCTAGAAACCGATCATCAACCTTTAGCGTATCTTGCACAGGCTAAATTGACTAATGGGCGTGTAATGAGGTGGTCATTGTTTCTACAACAATATCAAGTCCAGCTACGTTACATTCGTGGAAACTCAAATGTGGGAGCAGATTGCACATGAGTCGGTTATTTGAGTCTGAGGTGAAGGGGTCACTTCAGGACATGTAAACATTAAATTAAACTGTAACTTCAAAATTCGATGAGCAAAATCCCAGATTTTACTCTTAAAGGGGGGCCTATGTGATGTGTCGAATTTTGAAAACTCTTAGAAGCTTTGGTAAAAGGAAGTGTATCAAAGTCAACTCAATTAAAGTAGAAAGGGCTAGAGATAGATGATTATTTTCATTTCATCTCTGCACGTCAAACGGGAATTCGTTCTAGCCGACGTAACATGACCGAGTCAGATGCTATGGTACAAGAGAATGACATAAGACCCTTTCCCAAAATCGACGGATTAAAGGGCGGGAGCTGGCTATAGATGATTGTTCAAAGTAATGTTAATTACGGCATGATTAGTTGTTTAGTTGTCTTGTCAATCCAAAAATTCTACGAACAGGTTTAGGATACAGCCTACTCCGATTGGTTAATATGGATTTATGGGCGTAACTCTATAAGAAATTAAAGGTTTTACTTTAGGAAAATTCTTTAGTCTTTAATCTTTCGCGAGGAAAGTTAAACTATTCCGGGAGCGTGTAAGACGTTATCTCGTGATTTGGCAGTAAAGCGGGAGTTTTGTCTCAGCGAAGTAGACAAACTCTACATTTGAATTCGTAACAAATAAGTTTTGTTATTGAGTAAGTGGCCAGATAGTTGTCTCATTTAGGAGACGGACTATACGTGAGATTCGTGGAAACGAATAAAAAACGGCAAAAGGAAACAGCTTTCCTGGATTCACATGAGAAATCCCTGAACAATCACAGGACCAAAACAAGTTCTACGCAGAAATCTAAGTCCAGAGACGATTGTTAAGTCAGAGTTCGACGGACAAGAGTCCAAGACGAAACAGCTAGACAAAGATCGGCAGAGCAGGGACGAACGGAAGTCTTGATGTCCGCATAAAATAGGTGATGAAGTCTCTCATCGTTGTACTCAACGGTCACATCTCATTGGCAATGAAGATAGTATATTAACGTGGAAAGTAATTTTACATTTAAAGAAATTTGTATTGTCTTTTTATTTGAGTACATGTTAGTACCATTTTCCTTCTTTTGAAACCAAGTCATTGATTTCTTTTCATTTTAAGTTCTGTTGATAAACTGATTAAATTTTATATTTGTTCATTGGAAGGGGGCTCGTCGTGTTTATTTTATTCAATATACTTGTTCAGTGATCTGTATTCTTCTTTCTATCTATCCACACTGGGTAAACTACACCGCGGAGGTCATTCCCTAGCAACGAACCGTAGTGAAAGAGGTTGGTGTGGTTTGCACGCCGCCAATTTGTCACACATTACAATATTATCTGGTGAGTACAAGCATTAAAATGACATGGAGTGAGTATAAGCATTATAATATCATGGAGTGAGTATGAGGATTATAATATCACTAGGTGAGTTCAATGATTATAATATCACTAGGTGAGTTCAATGATTATAATATCACTGAGTTCAATGATTATAATATCATGGAGTGAATTCAAGCATTACAATATCACTAAGTGAGTTCAATGATTATATCATGGTGTGAGTACAAGCATTATGATATCATCTGGTGAGTACAAGCATTAAAATGACATGGAGTGAGTATAAGCATTATAATATCATGGAGTGAGTATGAGGATTATAATATCACTAAGTGAGTTCAATGATTATAATATCATGGAGTGAATTCAAGCATTACAATATCACTAAGTGAGTTCAAGCATTACAATATCACTAAGTGAGTTCAATGATTATAATATCATGGTGTGAGTACAAGCATTATGATATCATCTGGTGAGTACAAGCATTATAATATCACAAAGTGAGTTCAATGATTATAATATCATGGAGTGAGTTCAATGATTATAATATCATGAAGTGAGTTCAATGATTATAATATCACTAAGTGAGTTCAATGATTATAATATCATGGTGTGAGTACAAGCATTATGATATCATATGGTGAGTACAAACATTGTAATATGGAGGGAGTATAGGTCGATAAGTATAAATCAATGGTAAGGGTAAACAATATTGAAAATGACTTTGACACCACCATCAAGTTGAGAAGACTAGTTGTATATCATAATTTCCCTCAATCTGGGACCAAATATAAATAGTCCATGGGTGAAATGGGTGTTTTCATCAGTGCATATTGCCTGAACCTAAATTTTAATGGGTTACCCTTGCCATACCAGAATCGACTCGTTGGTTCTGTTCTTTTCATATTTATTATTGCATTACATTTAACTCCATGGAGGTATCACTATAACGCGTGCACAATATAAATGCACAGGCAAACGACTGTTGACATCAGCGTTGAAGGAGTTATTTGTGCTGTGAACGGACCACCCCTATGTTACCATCCGACAATTTGCCCTGTTCTAAATGTATAGCACGAACCTCTTGTAACTATTTAGGCGTAATAGACTTGATTCAAAAGCTACCACCCCCGCATAAAACACAATGCATGGATGCCATGTATGCAATTTTCATCTAATTACCAAAACATTGAAGCACATGAGAATATGAGGTGGGATATTTTGGACCAGTTTCCTCTAATATCCATTAATTTGTAGATAATTCCTATCTCAATCTGTCGAAAGTAAAGTGGTAATACTCTATGGTCTTCAGTATATAACAGAGAACACAAAACCAACAAGATTATTAAAATCAACAAGTAAATTTTTACTTATAAAACAAAGGAACTTCAATATTGTGAATATATTGTGAATTAAATCCCAAATAATCTCAAAACTTATATCACAAGTCCAACATTATAGTGTCCGAATCAATTTCAGTCGTGCTCCAAATGAATATCAGTTTTTAGTGCGCTGATGTTCCAATAGTCTTGAATATGCCCATGAATATAGTCTTGATGTATCACAATGACATAATCCAGAATGTCTTTGAATGACTCCTCAGTAATCCCAATGCAGTGTTTTAGTCCAAAGGTTTATGACCAATTTGTGATTCAATGAATTATTTAAATAAATGATTCCCCTCGTATTATATCTGAACACAGAGACTGTACATAAAGGATAAGTGAAATAGATTTGTTTATTAGAACTATATATACCAATTTAAGATGACCAGGGGTGGATCAATAATTTGCTTCCAGAACCAACTAAATTCAAAAGAAGAAAACAAAACAACCCACACGTTAAACTTGAACATCAGTAAACAACCTATTGACGGACCAAACTTCTAAACTCAATCATGGACAAATGTCAAGCACACGAAATAAAGAAAATAAAGAAATGCAGGAATGTAATATTAAGCGTGAAAGAATTACTTTGCAAAGGTATCGCTGAAGATTATGAAAGACAATCAAGGAAAATATTAAAACAATGTATTGTGAACCAGTAACAAAAACATAGTTCGAATATGCTGTCCAGTGAAATATGGGTGATATCAAAAGAACAGAAAAAACCGAATTAATTCTTTCTCTTGCAAGAAAAGATTAAACGACACTATTAAACGATTTTGGATTTCTTTCTGTGACAATATCAGACCTTTAAACAGATCAAACGCTAAAATTTCTAATCTGACATCTTGTTCAGCTGAATTAATCAACTGACTCATAGATTATATATATTTCTGTAGTTCAGAAAGAATTTTTGTAATTCTCATTTTACATGTTGAAGAACGTTAGTACAAAATGTACTCAGTCCTTTGCATCACACATAATTAAGAAACCAAGTTCAACGATCTACATCATAAAGTGTGAGATAATGAGTCTTACATTATGAAACAGAGAAATTCTTCCACAATAAACTAAATACGTCCAAGATGAACTAAGCTTTTATGTGACTGTCAATGGAATAAAACAACCTCGCGTTACATTTCAATTACACTATAAATTTAAAGGATTCATTTACTTTAGACGGGATGCAAGAGAACATATATCGTGCTATCTCGATAGACTTGGAAGAAAGCATTATACGTTTTCCAGAAGAAAAAAATAATCTTTTGGCAGTGAATTAGAACTATGATAGCACAGAAAAAAGGACTATATTTACGTGTCTGCATTCCTGTTGCAGCCTTCTGGATGAAAAGTACTGGCATGGTCCCTTGTGGCGGGTACTCGAACGTTTTGTGCAGAATGGATAAGTTCCATAAGTTCCATATATAATGTACCTCTTTAATTCAATAAAATATACATTATTGTAGAAAAATTACTTCTCATTTTTTCCGCGCAAAAGTTGGTGTATTTTATCTTTCCGTTATAATAATAATAATAATAATAATAATAATAATAATAATAATAATAATAATAATAATAATAATAATAATAATAATAATAATAAACACTTTGTCCAGATCTTGGAACAATGTTATCCTAATGTTATTTCGAGCTTTTCATTAGTGTTCTCTGGTCTATAAACAAAAGAGTAGATAAATATAATCCCGAACGGGGCATATTTTGCTTCTACATATCACTTGTACACTCAAGGTAACTTGGAATCTTTAATGTCTACATAACCATATTATTCGTACCCACTGCGTGTCTGACACGCGAATTGAATCTTAAAGGTGGGAGTTTATTAGAAGAGATGATCACATGCGATCGTGGAATTAAGTTCCTGTAAATTTATATAAAAAATCTGAAAATAAATGAGTTTGTATCTGCAACAACTTTCAGAATTCATTCAATACATATCACTTGAAAGCTCCATGAAATGCTTTTTATAACAAAGTGTACTAGAAATTTTCACGATTATAAATCTTTCTCAGAATAAAAGAATAGGTAACAGTAAATTAAGGTCAGATACGTTTTGATTCAAATGGTAAAGTATAGGGATACCTTTCAAATGTTGTAATGGAAATCATGAATGTTGTTTGTTTTTTTTTGTTGTTTTTTTAATCGTATGTCTATTACAATTGCTCAGTACGAGAATATTTATTCGCGCTAAAATGCCATCATACACTGTATGGTATATATGCGAGTTGACTTCCTTTCACGCATGTATGCGAAGTGACTTCTTTTCACATAGGTATTTGATATGAATTCAAATCACACGTGTATTTGATGTGATTTCCCTTTGCACATAAATGCAAGTTGATTTCCTTCCACACGACCTTGTTTCACACATTTCTAATATCGACCTCAGTTTGTATTCTATAATTGACTGTTGAATTTGGGCCATCGGTGTAGTACACTCGGCAAATAATTCATTGCTAGCAACTTAATTAACAAATTAGTGAAAAATTTGCATATGCAGTCATAAGGCCGTCGACGTTTTAGCAGTGAGCTGGTGCTACCTTAATATACACTTCACAATTTGTGTTTCTCACCAGCTGTGTGGTAAATTTGGATAACAGTGAACTGGTAATTTTAGCGGCATTCAGATGGGATGTGTGAAAAATATTAAAAAGTAACATTTATGCCTCAAATAAGTATAAATGGGTTTTAATTTGTTGGAAAGTAGTATATATGATAGACTTACAACCGACTTTCACAATCTTGGCATTCTCAAAGAATTCTTTGCTGCAACGAGAAAGACGTAATGTGACGGTTGGTGTAAAGTGGGACGTGAAGTGGGGCAACAGGTTTTAAAAATCTTTTCTATGTGTATTTATTCTGACTTAGAGCGACACAGAAGTGGTTTGAAGAGGTAGAATTAATACGAGCATCGTTAGGATACGAACTTTATGAATTAGTTGAAAAAATATTACGTCAGAAGCTGTTTCACGAGTTTCGTTCATTTCATGTCATTTTGCTTTTCTCGACCAGTGTAATATATCTCAAATAAACATGAATATATTATCATTCCAAAAATTTCATACATTTCATATAAAAAAACGAGTTTGAGGTTATGCTTGTCGCATAACATTGCATTGCTTTAACTCAATAAAATTACTATATGACATAACTAAGTGTCAAAGTTTGAAAATAAAAACAAGCAAGTTCTCGTATGATATTATAACGTTTATATAAGTGAGACTCGTTATCACGTTATGGCGCATATACAAATGAGAATCGGGTGGTAAAAGGTAAATATTTTAACGTTTGAAATTTTTGATGGAGACCTAGCTTCTTGTTCTGTAAAGGGTAATGCCACCAAAAGTTGAAATAATAGGCAATGAAAAAACTTAGAAACTGAGAATTTTAAAGACTCTAAGATTAATAACATATACACGAACAATATCGCAGTGGGAAACGAAAAACAACACAGTGTTCATATATAAGAGAAACATTAATGTCTCGATCTTCATGAAAGACATCGCTCTTTGTGTCCACGCTAATCTCCGTACCGTATGCTGTGGAGGTTAGGTCGAAGCGCTCAACCTAGTCAGCTAGTTCTTTTACATCTCCTGCTAAACCATCAATATGATCTTGTTACGAATATCTAATTAAACTGCTTGGGTGTTAGTTAAATTCGTTTCTTAAAATTTTATTTTTGTTTCATTCTATTTTATTGTAGTGACAAAAAATTCACTTAACTTAGTTATAACGTAACAGTTACTTCATCATTATTTTTAGCCGACCTTAGTTCGCAAATTCGCAAACGCTAAATGAAAATGATTGGCGATTCCCAAGGTCATTTCTGGCTTACGTGTTACCCATGCTGTAAACAGGTTTTTTAAAATACATTTCTAGCATGAGAATATGATTTTTTAGATGCGGGTATTCTAAGCTAAGTGACAAATGACATTTTTTATTGCGATGTTCAAGTTAGAAATCACGTAGTTTGTCACGGGAAGTAACATGTGATCTAATATCGAGACTTAAAACAGTCAATTAGTATTAAATTTATTTAGTCGTTCTTAGCACCTAGAGGGAACAGGTTGTTTCTAATTTTTGTTGTTATTTTGAGGGCTTTTTAATCTGGTTTTTTTGATTTAGCAATTTATTCTCTAGAAGACTTAATAAGTGTATCATTTTCATAAAAGGTTCTGAGGCAAAGAAATTCAAAAGATTATTTATTCTGGAATTTTATACAGAAACATAATCTCTGATTCAATCGAAGATCTGTTACAATCAGTACAGATATCATCTGATGTCATCGCTTCCCTATTGGAATTACATCGAGATTTAAACCCGGATTCAATTAGAACTGTTTAGTGATAGGACGTATATTTTTCAATTCTAGGATCAATTTTTGATTATTTTCACAAAACGTAAGTCCTATTTTCTTTTCTCGGATTGTTTTTAGGGAAATAAATTAGTTTTGTTAAAATTTACAAAGCTTGTTGACTTCACTATTTACTTTTGTTACATTTGTTCGAATTTACACGTAACAATCTACAAAGCGAAAGTTTTTGTGATTGTTCTTCCACCGATGCTGACAGTGCCTATATTGTCATACAAAGCATCCTCAATGACCCTTTGCTGCAAAGTGTTGAAGAGCGTAGGAAACAGTATATATCCCTGTCTAACTCCAGATGTTGTGTGACAAATTAGCGGTGTTCGAAACACACCAACCTCTTTCACTACGGTTCGTTGCTAGGGAATGACCTCCGCGGTGTAATTTACCCAGTGTGGATAGATAGAAAAAAGAATGGAGATCACTGAACAAGTATATTGAAGAAATAACACAACGAGCCCCCTTTCAATAAACAAATATAAAATTTAATCAGTTTATCAACAGAACTTAAAATGAAAAGAAATCAATGACTTGGTTACAAAGAAGGAAAATGGTACTATGATGTACTCAAATAAAAAGACAATACAAATTTCTTTAAATGTAAAATTACTTTCAACGTTAATATACTATCTTCATTGCCAATGAGATGTGACCTTTGAGTGCAACGATGAGAGAATTTATCACCTATTTTATGCGGACATCAAGACTTCCGTTCGTCCCTGCTCCGCCGATCTTTGTCTAGCTGTTTGGTCTTGGACTCTTGTCCGTCGAACTCTGATTTAACAATCGTCTCTGGACTTAGATTTCGGCTTAGAATTTGCTCTGGTCCTGTGATTGGTTTAGGGATTTCTCAGGTGAATCCAGGAAAGCTGTTTCCTTCAATAAATAAAATGTCTCGCAATAGACAATAGGTCACATTCCCAAGTATATCTGTATTTTTACATTAATTCGGCTCAGAAAACAAAAGGCATACATTCCTCCGCATGAACGTTACCTAACTCTCTGTTTACATAGTCAGTCAATGCTTGTCCTGACCTTAATTCGGGTCACGCTAGGGGTGGTCAATTAAATTCAACTCAGCTGTATGAACCCGTATGTAACCCCTCCTTGACTTCTTACTCTACCAATCTTGCAGTGTTAAGTTACATATGGCTTAGACCCTCAGATCTAACTGTTTTAAAATAGTGTACTCGACCAATTAAATATTACAAACTAGCATATAGATATACACTTAAGTGATCAATTAAATATTACAAACTAGTATATGGATATACATTTAATGTTATATCATACTAGAAAGAGTTAATCCATAAAACTATGAAACATTACCCATCATTCCTTAAGCTTAGTTCATGAAAATTCCTAATCACTCTTATGTATTAAAGATTCAATTACATGCAATCTTGTCAACTAATCGAATGAAATTTTAATTACATTCAATCTTGCCAATTCTCCAAACGAATTGATTATTAGAAAATCAAAGAATAAAATGTCATGACTAGCATTTCACTAAAATCCTGCAAAATGAACTCATACCTACATCATATCAAGAATACATTTGCAAATATATCAAAAAATGAAATAACATTAAAATCGGGAAACTAAGATTGCGTACCTTTTGCCGTTTTCTTTATTCGTTTCCACGAATCTCACGTATAGTCCGTCTCCTAACTGAGACAACTATATGGCCCCTTACTCTGTAATGAAAACGTTCTTGTTACGAATTCAAATGTAGAGTTTGTCTATCCGCTGAGACAAAACTCCCGCTTAACTGCCAAATCACGAGATAACGTCTTACACGCTTCTGTCGGAGTCGACCACTCTTTTTCAAGAAACATTGAAGACTGGGAAATTTTCCTAAAGTAAAACCTTTAATTTCTTACAGAGTTACGCCCATAAATCCATATTTACCAATCGGAATAGACTGTTTCCTCAACCTATTCGTAGAATTTTTGGATTGACAAGACAACTAAACAACTAATCATGCCGTAATTAACATTCTTTTGAACAATCATCTATAGCCAGCTCCCGCCCTTTACCCGATCAATTTTGGGAAAGGGTCTTATGTCATTCTCTTGTACCATAGCATATAACTCGGTCATGTTACGTCGGCTAGAACGAATTCCCTTTTGACGTTCAGGGATAAAATGAAAATAATCATCTAACTATCTCTAGCCTTTCTACTTTAATTGAGTTGACTTTGATACAATTCCTTTAACCAAAGCTTCTAAGAGTTTTCAAAATTCGACATATCACATGTTGTTTGAAGCCAATCTCCTCTGTTGCTATTGATGAGGGCAGGACTGGCGTCTTTGTCTTAGAGGTGCTCAACACCATTCACCAGGTTTGAGCTGATGTTGTATTTCTTCATAGTTGCCCATAAAGCTGCATGTCATATCCTATCAAAGGCCTTTTTGAAATCTATAAAGACGTAGTATAGATTTTGCTTTTGCTGAAGATATTTGTTGCAAAAGAGTCTGAGATCGAAGATTTGTTCTGTTGTGTGGAGCACCTCCCTGCTTGGAAACCTGCATTTTCTTCAGTAATAATTTTCTCTGATTGAGGCATTAGTCTGTTGAGAATTATCGTCAGCCTGACTTTGCTCCGGTGTCTGCTCAAACTTATGGTTCTGTAGTTTTGGCAGAGTTTTTGGTTTCCTCTCTTCGGGAGCACTATGATCATGTGATGAGACAGTCTCATGTCTACCATGTTTTGTTGCAGATTGTTGTTATGACTGTGGCTATCTCTTCTTCTCCTGCTTGGATAATTCTTCTGGCATGTTGCCAATGCCAGCTGACTTTCCTTTCTTTAATGACCTAACTACAATTCCACTTCTTCACGATGAATGGGATTGTCATCAATTGTTTCTGCCTGAGGTAAATTAAGTACTGCTGGATATCTTTGGGCCGTTTGATTGTACTATTCTGAGCAGTATTCTGTCCATGGCTTGAGAATCTCTTGATGTCCCGTGAGGCATTTTTCTGATTTGTCTTGGATGGTGGTAGTTTTCCCTTGCTTATGGGTTGTGAGATCTTTCGCTAGCTGATATGCCATTTTGCTGTCATTTCTACTGCCTTCGATTTTGCAGCATCGTCTTTCTATCCAGGAATCCTTTGCTTTTGTCATAGTTTTCCTGATCATGTTGTTCATCGCTCTGCATTGTCTGGCTCCTTCATTATATCTTTTTCCCTTTTTCAGCTCTCCTCTTTTGTCGTATAGTTCAAGAACATGCGTTGTGATCCAAGGCTTCTTTGTTTGACTATAGTTGTCAATGATCTTGCTAGTTGTGCTAGTCACAGCTGTGTTGAATGTGGTTGTTAAGGACTCTAAGTCGGTGTCTTTGCTGTCCAGGGTTTTCAAATGTGCAAATTTTCCTCCTATCATTGCTGGAAGGTTTTTGCGATTTTTGGATATTTCAATTGTTCAAGGTCAATTATGATTCTTGGTTGGTTAGGCGTTTTGACTATTTTCAGGTGGAGGCGAAACGTTATCATTATTAAGTCATGGTCACTTCCAATATCTGCCTCTGGAAAACTTTGTGTTCTGGTGATATTCAGTCCTGTGCAGAATCGTTTTTTTTCCCACCAAGATATAGTCAGTCTGGTTGTGATGTTGCCCATCAGGACTGTGCTAGGCCAATCTTCTATATACTTTGCTTCAAGAAAAACATTAGTATTGTTTTACACAAGAAATATCACATATTCGAAAAATATCAATATTGATTTAAACGAAAAACATAGGTGTACACGAGAAATATCAGTGCTTGATCTACACGTTAAACAACACAATAGGGCTTACTGATGCATACAAGACACACTACTGCTGTTGTACGCGAAAAACATCATGAAAAACATCACATAGCTTGCGTACAAAAACACGTCAATATGTTGGCTTACATAACATATAAACATCCGAGTATTGATGCTCACGAATCACATCAAAATGTTGATGTACACGAGAAAGATTATAACGAGGGTGTGTTCGAGATACATCAGTGTTGATGCACGAGAAAAACGTCAGTGTTCACGACAAACATCATAGACAATCATCATACACAAAAAACATCAGATCGGGTCTACAGGATAAATATCACTGTGCTGACGTACGCGAAAAACAATACAGCGCTGATGCACTAAAAAAAAACATCGGTCCTAGTGTACACAATTAACATCATATTTATGATATACACGAGAAGCATCAATGTCGATCTACACAATAAACACCACAATACTGATGTACACAAGAACCACATGCTATTGTAAATGAAAAGCATCACAATGTTGATAAAATGAAAAACATCACAATGTTTGTGTACATGAAACACCTCAATGTCCTGGCGTACACGACTAAAAACACGAGTCCTCATGTACAAGGAAAATATCACATTGTTGAAGTACACGAAACACATCACAGAATTTACTTGCACGAGAAACATCAGTATTGACATACATTTGAGACGCTACATTGTTACGTTTGAAAGCAGCTAACGAAGGAGATAAAACAAAAAACACTCGTGTAACTTTATTTCGCAACTGTTTGCACTACTATTATTGAGGCAAAATAAACTGGGAATGCCAAACCAAATAAAAGTTTACATTTACATCCTAGGTGAAATACATCCTAGGTGAAGCTCTTAAAGACATGGAAAGTCTAATGAAATGTATACACATAAATAAAACTTTCACTCTACGACCTCACGTGATCCAAATAATACTAGTCGGTCAATATAGAAAGTAGTGTGTGTTAAATGGTAAGGTCTACACGAAGAAAGAGTGTTTTTACATCTAGAAAACATTTGTTTGATATGAAATGTCAAAAAGCATTCTGATTCTGGTGATGAATGAGTTACTATTGACTGATATCAAGAATTTCTCTTTTGAATAGCATACATTCTTAAACATGGATATTCAGTAATAAAAATGGTAGTAGAGGAGAAAGAGCGGGTCTTTTTTTTATGAACAATAGTTCTGAACACTAAGACGTCTTACAGTCATGTAAGGGAGACATAGAGGTGTTACCGGCAAGTATATTCTAAACTTTATTATTATCCGTTATTTAAATAACTCACAGCGAGAATACAAAGGGGGAACAAATATACAACCTTATACAAGTGGACTGCGGTTGATGATATGTCAATTGCATCGACACGTGATATTTTCTGTCCCGATAGTGCGTCACTCACTATACACAACACAGCTATCAATACTTCACAATGGCTTAGTCTGTTGTTGAGAAAACAAATCCTTTAGAATGATAAAAAAAGCGCCAGAAAATACCTATTAAACTACGAACCGTATTGTCAGCTTTTCTTGATTTCATGGAATTCACTCTAGTTTGAGCCGCTTATCTCCATGATGAATCCTTCGACTGTTGTATAGGGCCTGTCAGATTGTACTAAAAGAACACGCTTAAATCCTTTTAAGTGTTGATCAATACGGAAAGACAGTCTAACGCCAACAACGATCTTTATCAAATTTGTTCTTTATTGGACATTATATTCATTATTGTCAGCGGCCCAATATAAAATGGCGTCAAGAACCAAAAAAGAAATAACGTTCCCCGCCCATCGTTTAAGTTTGCAGTTTGGAGGGGGGTTCAGTTCCTTGATAGAAGACTGGATGAAATTTGTGTTTAGAAAGTGAGGTGTTATATTGAAATTCTGCTGTATCATCTGGTAAACACTGTTTCGATCTTTTGTACCCCCTCTATTTTGTTCAAATTTTGATTATGATGCTGTGAAACTTAAACCTTTATATATTAATGATTTTACCCCGCTAAAGCTTCAGAGCTGCATTTATATTGGCTAATTCAAAGTTCACAAGAAAATGACCCATAAGCTCTCTCTGTCAGATCTTCATGTAGGGCAGGGTAGATCTCATTTTAATCAGATTGACCCGTCCAATTGCATTGCATTTCTATGGTTTCACAGCAAGTAATATTACATAATAAGATATTATACCCATGACAACAGCTAAAATCTTTCATGGAAATAGCATGATACTGTAATTATATATATATATATATATATATATATATATATATATATATATATATATATATATATATATATATATATATATATATATATATATATATATATATATATATATATATATATATATATATATATATGTATATATATATGTATATATATGTATATATATATATATATATATATATATATATATATATATATATATATATATATATATATATATATATATATATATATATATATATATATATATATATATATATATATATATATATATATATATATATATATATATAACAGGTGATATGTATCACGATACGAATCTACTGGTGATACACAACACTTGCCACAGTAGGTAAGACGAGGTTCAAGAAGAAACTGTTTGGCATTACAACATTGCAATGTTTTGTTTCGTGTATGTGACTATATTGTTTGTGTGTAAGTTTAAAAATTCCTTTATCTCATTTTGGTTTCTTTGCATTTTTTCCAATGAATATGTTTGTCGGATTCGAGATTCTTTTTCCAGTAATGAGATATGTTCTTATAATAAAGGTTGTTTATTTAAGACGAAGAAGTATTACATGAGAATCATTTTTTAGTTCATCTTGGGCTGGCAACAATGTCAACAGAAAGTTAAAATGTTTGTTCAGTAAAAACAACGTTTTTTTATGCTTGATTCAGAAGTGGGGACACATTGGTATACGTGCTCAAGTAGTGTAGTAAGAAACCACATGACCAATCTCGCGAGACCTGAAATGAGTTTTTGGGGTTTTAAATACGCACTCCTAATATTTTTCGGGCTTAGTCAACACCTTGAAGAAACAACGCGTATTATTTTTTATATGTTGTCAGTTTGTTTGTGCTTCGTCTAATTTTGGATTTAATAATTCATTTCCCTGAAAACGCAACAAGTTGACTTTTTTTAATAAAAATTCTGAAAGAAATTCATGGAAATTTATTCTGGAATTATTCGGAAACAAAGACTGTGATTCAAGTGAAGAGTTATTGTTATTCGTATATTGGATGACATCTGACGTCATCATCTTCCATATTTGTACATCGCCGGGACTCGAACCTGCATTTTAATAGGACTATTCAGTGATTGGTCTTGTTTTTAATTCTTAGGATCAAATTTTGGATTATATTCACAAAATGTAAGTCCTATTTACCAATTTTTAGATTTTTGTCTAGGGCTATAAATTATTTTGTTTAAATAAACAATGCTTGTTGGCTTTCACTCTTTTATTTGTTGCTGAGTACGAGCCATTGTCTCGTAACAGGTTATAAACAAAGTCACAGAAAGAAGTAAAAACAGTTTTGTAAGTCTTAATGAACAATTTAATTATCATTATTATAAAATGAGAATATCAGATGAATGTACAGTATTATGAAGTGAATCCAAACTAATCTTGAAAGAGTTTTTTTTTAAATTCCAAACGAATGAAAAGTTCCATATAAATTTCAAAACCGGAAATGTGCTTTGTCAAAATGACGTTGTGTAGAACTCCTCTGAATAATTCAAATTAATTCCAGAATAATTTTATAGTGGAAAAAATGACACTTTCTCTTTCCACTTAACAGTCCAAACAAGTGTTTTGTCTCTCAAATAATATCTAAGTACGACATAAAACACGTCCACAAACTTGATCTTACAACAGGAACACAAGAAATAAGAATATCTCCAAAATGGGAATGAATAATAATTGCTCTGTTCTCTTCTTATATACACCTTTTATTACAACTATATTCCATAATATACCTCCACGTGAAAGATCCTACTATTCATTGTAACGTCTCAAACAGATATTCATGTGACGTAATTCATCCAATAAGAATCAACCTAATTATTCTAAGATACCACCTGACCGATCTGGGGAAAAGGCCAAATCTTGTAAACATGTTTACTAATAATTCTATTATTAGTAACTGTCAAAATGTACACAAGCATCTATTTATTGATCCTAAGCAATGCTGCGTTTTTTAATATCATAGAACAAAACCATATGTATTGCATAAATATCTATCAGATTGCCCAATATCAATCAGATGGCCCACCTTTGGACAAGCTAATTTCCCGATTCGACAAAGTTGACAACTCTTAAATCTCATAAATAACGATCGGATGATACATTTTTTGGGTTTTCTAGGTTCTGGGTTAGACACAAAGTCGACGGCTCTTACAAGTATTGCATATATATCGAACGGATAACCCACAATTAGGCCATTGAGGTTTCTAACCAGATAGGATGTCAACGGCTCTTGAAGGAAACAAATATCGGTCAGATGAGCCCTCAGTGGGCCAACTAACTTCCTAATGAGACGCAATGTCGACGGTCCTTGTCTCACATAAATATTGATCGGGTGACCCATAATTGATTCAACAAGGTACTTGATTAGACTCAAGATCGACGATCGTTGCATCACATAAATATCAGTCCAGTGACCTACCCCTGTGGCAAATAAGTTTCCGATTCTTGTCTCTGTCTCTTGTATTACATAATATCTGTCTGACGATCAGATGTGTCAGAAAAGTTCCTGATTATACAAAACGTTGACGACTCTTGTATCACATAAATGTCGATAGGATGAGTCGCCAATAGGCCAACTAGGTTCCTCATTAGACACAGAGTGAAATGCTCTAGCATCACGTAATTATCGATCGGACTACCCACGAGTTTCCTGATTAGACAAAATGTTGACCAATCTTGTATAACATAAATATCGATCGGATAATTGACCATTGACCCGCCTATGTTCTCGATTTGACACAAAGCTGACTGCTGTTGTGTCACATAGTTATCAACCAGAAGATCCATCACTGGACCAGCTAGGTTCCTGATTAGACAGAAAGTCGTAGGTCCTTGTCAAACATATTGATCAGATAGCCAACCGTTTGGTCAACAAGGTTCTGATTAAACACAACGTGGACGTCTTTTGCATCATATAATCATTGTGCAAAATGGGTTACTGATTAGATACAAGGTTGACAGCCATATAGAAAATACAATCTTATTGCATGATTACAACACAAATATAGATCTGCTTCATTACAAAAAGAATGTTTTCAGAATTGAGTTATTTAAATGAGATTTAGTGGGGTTGTTTAACGTTGTCTTAAACAATAATTCTTATGCTTGGAATGGCCGTGCACAGATGCCAAACATTCTATGACGGAACGCATACATGCGTGTCTTAATATTATTGCGTTTTCTGACTTAATAATTAAGGATTGAAACACGATTGCAGTTGCGAATTTACCGAACTGTAATTAAATTTACCTTCGAAATCTGAACTTGACCCTGTGTCATGCGGGTATTAACACGTAGTCAGATAGGAACATTGAGTGGCATTACACGATTTCATCGAAAAATTGATTATAATGACTCAGTGCCTGACATTACATGATTTTAGTGAAAAATTCTAATAATGGCTCATTGGCTGGCATTACATAATTTTAGTGAAAAATTACCAATAATGACTCATTGACTGGCATTACAAGATTTTAGGGAAAAATGACTAATAATAACTCATTGGCTGGCATTACATGATTTTTGTGAACAATGACTAATAATAATTCATTGGCTGGCATTACATGATTTTAGTGAAAAATGACTAATAATGACTCATTGGCTCGCATTACATGATTTTAGTAAAAAATGACTAATAATAACTCATTGGCTGGCATTACATGATTTTAGTGAAACATTACTAATAATGACTCATTGGCTGGCATTACATGATTTTAGTGAAAAATGACTAATAATGACTCATTCGCTGGCATTACATGATTTTAGTAAAAAATGTCTAATAATAACTGATTGGCTAGCATTATATGATTTTAGTGAAAAATGACTAATAATGACTCATTGGCTGGCATTACATGATTTTTGTGAAAAATGACTAATAATGACTCATTGGCTGGCATTATATGATTTTAGTGAAAAATGACTAATAATGACTCATTGGCTGGCATTACATGATTTTAGTGAAAAATGACTAATAATGACTCATTGGCTGGCATTACATGATTTTTGTGAAAAATGACTAATAATGACTCATTGGCTGGCATTACATGATTTTAGTGAAAAATGACTAATAATGACTCATTGGCTGGCATTACATGATTTTAGTGAAAAATGACTAATAATGACTCATTGGCTGGCATTACATGATTTTAGTGAAAAATGACTAATAATAACTGATTGGCTAGCATTATATGATTTTAGAGAAAAATGACTAATAATAACTCATTGGCTGGCATTACATAAATGTGTATTTATGCTTATGTGTTTGTGTTAGAGAATGCATCCACATAAATGTGTATTTATGCTTATGTGTTTGTGTTAGAGAATGCATCCACATCAATGTGTATTTATGCTTGTGTGTTTGTGTTAGAGAATGCATCCACATCAATGTGTATTTATGCTTGTGTGTTTGTGTTAGAGAATGCATCCACATAAATGTGTATTTATGCTTATGTGTTTGTGTTAGAGAATGCATCCACATCAATGTGTATTTATGCTTGTGTGTTTGTGTTAGAGAATGCATCCACATCAATGTGTATTTATGCTTGTGTGTTTGTGTTAGAGAATGCATCCACATCAATGTGTATTTATGCTTGTGTGTTTGTGTTAGAGAATGCATCCACATCAATGTGTATTTATGCTTATGTGTTTGTGTTAGAGAATTGCAAGGCTGCAAAAACGATAACTTATCATATCTAGATTTAGTATTTTTAATTTTTACATTTTTATAGTTAGAAATTTTCACATTTTAAGTTATCCATTTCGTATTCTGCATCGAATTACTTCGAAACAAACTGACCGTCTTTTTTAATCCGAACACAAACTTTCCAAGTAGCTGATTATTATAGTCTTTTTACACGATGACCTATAATGACAGCTTCTATTTTTAAGTGTGTGTGTGTATGTGTGTGTGTATGGGGTAATTCTAGTTTGAAAGCGTAACATCTCCTAACTGTTTCTCTTAAATTCAAGTTCAGCTGAACATCAGATTAATATTGTACAATTTTGTTACGATAAAATGTGCTGAGAGGATTTAAAATGCACTCGTAAGTCCATCTGTCCAGTCTCACGTTATTAATAATTCATGTGGCCTTGATATATATATATATATATATATATATATATATATATATATATATATATATATATATATATATATATATATATATATATATATATATATATAATATTCATATGAACACTTCGCAACCACCAGGCTGGTCCTATATTGTATATATGCCAGTATATGTCATTCGGACTATTTTGGCTATTACAAAACAGGTATCAACTGAAAAAATTAAGAATTATATAAATATTTGTTGAGTTATATCATCTGTATCAATTTTACAGTCAACCAAATCGTAGAAACAGAACAGACGAGGTGGTACGAATAGATTGCTTTTGTTTTTTAACGGATTCTGTAAATCGATGCACTAATATATAAACGAGACATTCTAATTACAATATAAATGGCTGAGATAGCTCCAAATGACATCGTGAGTATCAAAATGGTTTTTGCTGCAGAAGAATGTGGAATCGCTGGCCTCTCTCTCTCTCTCTCTCTCTCTCTCTCTCTCTCTCTCTCTCTCTCTCTCTCTCTCTCTCTCTCTCTCTCTCTTTGTGCATCATTTAAATGTTTTAATGTTTTATCGAGCGTACGTTCAGCATTGAATTACATACTCTTTGTGAGTCACACCATTTTAAATTTAAATGGCACATTCGAAGTACGTGTGAACTACACTTTCATCTCTAATTCTCTCTTCTCTGCCTTCATTGTGATGTAAACAAATATGGCTTCTATTTATTTTGCAATTTTTGCGATACATTCACTTGTATGTACATGCACATAGATATCCATATTTACATCTTAGACTTTATGAAGTACATTTCCTATGTTTCTTTCGTGGTTTTTGTGGTATTTTTGTTTGTTTTTGTTTAATGTTTTATATTAACACAAACACAGGTAGATTTTCTTTCTTTTAATGAAAATGTTATATCCTATTGCGGTTATCTCCCTTATAAATGATGTTACTTCACTTCGAGATAAACACTCTTTCATCTTTACTTAAATTTTAATTACATTATAATTTCTGAGTTTAAAACGGAACAAATATATGAGATCCATTATGAATAATAAGTTTTATCGTGAATAAAATTGCGAGGAACGATTCAAATTATATCCAGTATGATAAAAGATCTATTTTCTCTGTCGTATTGATATGGTGAGATGTTATCACGGCACTTGTTTCTCGCAGTTCGGAAAGAGCACAATGGGAGACCGGCTGTATCGGCAGTGCAAGGAGGCCTTATCGAGGAAATATTGATATATTTAACTAAACCAATGCGATCTCCACAGGTTCTTATAGTCATCCTGTTATATTACTTTTACTACTTCCTTTCAGCAAATTGACTGGCCAGCTCACAGGGGAGTTATCTCATTTCAAAACTAATTTTCCTTTTATCATCTGCGAGCCATATTTGCGAAGTCGTTGCTACATGAAAATTTGTGTTGCAGTAATCATTCAAATTATGATCTGCCCGTGTGGTTCTTAGAGTGAAGAGATGTAAGACATCCTTAAGAATTCGCAATAGTGCAGGGAACTTTCAATCCAAAAATGTTCGTGTGTTAAGGATGTAGTCCCTGTTATAGAGTCCACAATAACATCACATTCAAATCTTATGATATGCTGTCTCTTCTCGCAGATGTTTTTTTTTCGTGGTGTCAAATACCCTTTGAAATTATTCGACAATATGCAATGTGTATTATTTAAAATATTATACCAAAATGAATAAAAAGAAGTCTCCCAGAATTTAAAAGTGTCAATGTCAAACATACTGCAACCAGTTCAGCTCTTTTTGCTGAAGGATAATGAGCTACGTTGCTTTCAACTACTGAAGACAGGGTATACTAGACAATCTCCCCTGAAGTAAGGGTATACTAGATTGTCACCCGTGAAACAAGTGTATACAGGATATTCTTCGTCATCTCTTGGCTTTTAAGCCACGTATTTCGTAATTAAATAATGGATGTTACTAGAGTAACGGATACGCTCACTTTAATCTACGCTTATCGCTTTTTTACGATTATTGTTTGGGAATTGTTTGCTTCTATTTATTAGCTCAAACTCTCTGTCCTTCTTTAGCTTTGCGTCGACTTTAACTGATTTATTTTTACATCGAATTTCTTTTAACAGAATCTCTCCTATTAGCCATCATACATATTCTCTCTGACTCATATGCTACTATATGATAAATTGACTTTAGATTTGGAAAACACAGGACTTAAACGTTAAATCTTGACAAATCAACATCATAATCCATCTAATACCAAACTGAAAAGTACTTGCCACGTGTTTGAAACCGTGATTATCGAGTATATTATTTTGTGCTCAAAGCAGCCGGCCAAAAATTCGTTTCTATCCTTGGACAATAGTTATTTCCTGATGTCTTGATGAAATACCAGTTGGTAATGATATGCTTTAAAATCCTTAGTAATAAGTACATCAAGAAGACGTAGAAAGAAGGTGAGAAGGAAAGGGATTATAAAATAACGTAAATTAAACTACAAAAATTGTTGTATTATTATTTATGAATCTATACAAATGTGTTTTATACGTTATGTCATAGTCTACGTTATGTCATAGTCTATTTAGGAGTGCAGCTGGCGCTAGAAAAAAGACATTACTTTCGTGATAATATGGATGTGTATCAGCTTCAGGTTACGAACTAACTCATCTTAGCCTTAGTTCTGTTGAAATATATTATGACAATATATTACCTATCAGTTCGTCCGTCGAGTCGATGAGGACCACTTTAGTCATCTGAGGGATGTCAGGGCTGGTTCTGTTGTGTTCAGATGGCTGATAAGACCAATACTTGCACGGAAGGTTCTTTTGCATAAAGGACAAGGGATGAGTGAAACATCTCCATTAGGGTTGATGGCACGCGCTTTTCTGGCTTGCCTCTTCAGCTCCGCTGCTGATGTCCTGCTAGATTCACACAATGTGGAGACTAGGCACGGAGGAACGCCATGTAACACGATCGCTAGCTGTTCGCTCCCAGAAATAGGGGCTTATGTTGTACTCTTTCAATGCAGCTTTCAGATTGTCTTTGAAGTGTTTCTTCTGAATTCCGTGGGATCATTATCCTTGCTACAGCTCGCCATTGAAGAGTATCTTAGGCAGCAGGTGGACTGATATGCGTACAAAGTATACAGCCCAGCGTAGCTGAGATTTCATCAGGATGGCGTGGATGCTGGATAGATCAGTTTTGGTGAGTACCACAGTGCCTGGAACCTTATACTGCTACTTGATGTTCAAGATTTTCCTGAGACTTATTGTATGGAAGTGGTTCAGCTTCCTGGCGTGGCGTTTGTACACCGTCCATATGTCGCATGCGTAAAGTAGTGTGGGGAGTACAACTGCCTTGTAGACCTTTAAATTGGTCTGGATGCTGATGCTTCTTCTATTCCAGATGTTGGTATACAGTCTGCCGATAGATGCGCTGGCTCTGATAATGTAGAGGTTCACCTCGTCAATGGTTACGCTCTGTGACAGTGTGCTGCCAAGGTAGGTGAAACAGTTCACTGTTAAGTTTTTTTGGGCGTTAATGGTGATGTTGCGCAAACATAGGTCTTGCCAAGGCCGGCTGATGTAGGACTTCAGTCTTCTTGGTACTGATGGTGAGACCGAAGCTTGTGTAGGAGCTGGAGATTTTGTCAACGTTGCGTTGCATGTCGGATTTTTAGCCAGCCTTGAGGACTCAGTCATCAGCAATATAGTAAATCCCTGATGTTGTCTGTCATAACCTTGGTTTTTGCTTGAAGCCTCCTGGGGTTAAGCAATTTGTTATCTGGACAGTACTTGATGCCGACTCCAACATATCCGTCTCTGAAAGAATTAGTCATCATGTCGGAGAACAATTGACTGAATTGTGTCGTTACCAGAAAACAACCCTGCTTGACGCCATTGGTTACTTGGAATGGCTCACATGTCTATCCATTGTTCTGGACTCGTGCCTGCATGCCATCGTGGGAATGCTGCACCATGGATATAAATTTTCCAGGGCATCTGTATTACACCATTACCTTCCACAAGCCTTCTCTGCTGACAAAGGCCTTTGTCAATATAGATGGAGAAAAGGTTTGCGCTTTGCTCCTAGCATTTCTCTTGTAACTGCCTCGCAGCAAACACCATGTCGATGGTCCCACTTTTTTCCGGTATCCATACTGGTTTTCTGGTAGGAGTCCCTGGTTAAGGTGTGTGGTGAAGCGGTTCAGTAGGATTCTGGAGAGTATCTTTCTTGCGATTGAGAGCAATGATATACTCTGGTGGTTGTCTCAGGCCTGGCGTTTCCCTTTGTGCTTATACAAGTGGTGATGGAAGCATTTTTGAATTCCTGGGTGATCGTCTCTTGCTGCCACATCAGTAAAAACAGTCGGTGGAGCCTTTCTATCATGGCTGTGTCCCCTTCCTTGTAAATGTCATCCGGGATGGAGTCTGAACTAGGGACTTTGCCACTGGAGAGCAGACATATCGCTTTCTGTGTCTTGAGCAAGGTTGGTGTGGGTCATTGATTGCTTCGTTGATTGGTAATTGGGGAATACTACTGATGGCTTCAACGTTGATGGATGATTAGCGAGTCAAAGTGTTTAGTCCAATGTTCAAGAATATTCTTTTTGTCAGTAATTAGTGTGTTCCCTCTGCGCTGAAATGGGGGATGATCCATAGGATGTAGGTCGATACACGTCTTTCAGGGTTTTGTACAAGTTCTTCATGTCATGGATGTCTGCATAATACTGTATCTCATCAGCATTGTTGCTCTGCCATGTATCTCGCATTTGACGGAGTTTCTACTGTATAGTTCTGCGTATATTGTTGTACTCATCTTTCCTAGAGGTGGACTTGGGGTTGTTGAGGTACGTTAGATGGAGGCGGTGTTTTTCATCAAGCAACTGCTTGACCTCGCCACAGTTCTCATTTAACCAATCTTTGTGCTTTCTGGTTGAAGGTCCCAGGATTTCCGAAGCTGTGCTGTAGACCATTTCTCTGAATGACGCCCAAATCGGTCCCCACATTCTGATTGTCCAGAGGGGTGGATTTCAGACGTTCTTCCATGACATCCACAAGAAACTGTTTGGTATTGGTGCATTACAGCTTGGTGATGTATTGTCGTTTAGGAGCCTTCTTTCTTCCATATTAGTTATTGTTCTGTTGAATTACGATAAGACTATGTCTGGCGATCATTGTTCGATCTCAGAAGTAACAAAACCTGACTGTTATGTTGTTTTTTATTTAAAGGGGCGGGGGATCCATTTAAGGAATAAGCATTGGAAATTGACAGCAAACAACCAAGCTACGGTACCTCTACTCCAATCTCTGCTATTCCATCCATTAATTTAATATTTTATTTTATTATTTATCCGATCTTGACAATAAAACCGTTGAAAATCATCTCATATAAAACGATAACCAAAACAGTACTATATAAGAACTGAACTCCCCAAGAATCATCCAATATATAATGCAGTAGATGAGAGTTCAACAGATAATACTAAGAATACATATAGAGTAAGTAGTAGATGATATCAAACATACACTAATAATTTCTATCATAAAAATACAAAAGATAATATGTAAAATGTAAGAAAGAGAGATTATATGCAGCAAATCATATCTAGGAAATAATAAAATAGATAATATTCAATTGTGTTTATTTTTGGGTTATACTTTTAATGATAGGCTATACTCAATGGCCAGTTTCATTTGATGGAGGAAGAAAAAACATCCCATAATTACCCATATATAGCCAAATGAAGATTGTATCCAACCTATAATTTCTAGCATCAGATAACGGTGAGAAGAGGATACCCAACAGTTCATAATCAACATGTAACATTCAAAGGATAACATATTACAGTTTATATCAATAATATAACAGACACAAGTCAATATTCATTTTATAATATGCAGCATATATCTAACAAATAGTAACCAATATGTAAATATCAATCATATTTAACAGATAATATTCAGCATATAAATACATTCAGAGTTTAAGACCTAACAGATAAAATCAAGCATATAATGTTTAACAGATAATATCCAGTACATAAATACATTCAGAAGAGAAAATCTAAAAAATGATAAAGAGCATATAAATATATGTATAAAATAATATCTGACATGTAATATCTAGTATATTAATGTATGTATAAAATAACATCTGACATAAAATCCAATATATATATATATATATATATATATATATATATATATATATATATATATATATATATATATATATATATATATATATAACAGATAATATTCAGCCAATTATCATATAACAGAAAATATCAAGAAGATATAATCCAACATCTGAATTTTCAACAGATAATATACAAAAGATATTTACTAGTCTTTTGTGGCAAATCATCGATTTCTTCCTGATCTTAATTAAATGTTCATTTTTTAAGTTCATTGTTTCAATTTTATGACCACATGAAAGGAATTAATCAGGTGAAGAATTGTTGGCATTTTATTGATCCAATTAGAATTTTAAAAGAGTTTTTACTTTTTTCATTTTCTTCGATGTCTGTACCTTCTTTCATGACTACACACTCTCTTACAAAATCGTCTATTATTTGTTTTAATACCTTCTGTGCATTGTTTCTAATGCCTCCTGTTTATTGTGTTTTTAATTACTTCTGTCTAATATGCTTTTTGGTTTTTAGGTATTGGACTGCATGATGTAAAATGCTTATATTTATCTTGGGAAGGTTTGCTAACGTGTCACTCAAGGAGAGCAAGAAACACTATTCAAATTTGAAATTAGAGATACGTAATGAGTGATTATTGGGTGATTAAAGACAATGTAGTATTCACTTTTAACAACAATTCTTGTTTCAAAGATTATTGCCTTAAAGTCCATGGAAATATGGAAAAAATTTGGACAAAGCAAGACTCACGCAGGTGTCTGATTATTTTGCTATTAAAATCCCTTTTATGCCACATTATCATCTGTACATCATCTGTTATGAGTTTATGCTGGATATTTAATTTCTATATATTATTTGTTGAATGTTATCTTCTGGATACTATCTGCATTACATTATCCGGCGGATATTTTCTTCTGGATATCATGCTATCATGATATTATTGATCGGATATTATCTAATGTGTAGTATATTGTTACGTGTCTGAGCTCGTACAAAAAGTAACAAGAAAAGATTGAAGACGACAAGCTTTTTTAAAATTTAACAAATAATTTTTTCCCCTAAAAAAAAAACAAGGTAAAAATGAGGAAAAGGACTTATGAGCCAAATCCAAAATTAATCCAACGTCTTCGATAGGTCAGCGTCGTAGTGATCTGTCAACAGTTCTTTGCTGAATCACAGAGAATAATTTTCCAGTTTGAAATTCCATATAATTTTCGATAAATGTCTTTGTCCAAGTATTCTGTATTAGCACTGCTATTTTGCAGGGAAATAATCCCTATTTCCATAATATTAAAAAAAAAATTCAACTCAAACTGGTCATAACAAAACACATTTAAGTGTAAAAGATTTAAAATCCTTATCCACAAATTCTTATTAAGAAAAATGTTGTACACTAAGTTGAGACGCAAAACAGATTCCCGTATGAGAGTCACATGATCGTTTTCTAAAACAATGTAGAAACTTTCTACATACATAACAATTTTTCTTTGGGAAAAATAATTGAAAAAAGTTGTTTACCAAACACCATTACTAGTTATGAATCAAGGTCAGCAACAAGACATGGTGTTTTTACTACTGGCTGTTTGTAAGGTCAAACAAGTAATTGAATAAAAACAATTAAACTAACAAACAAAATTAAATTACTTTATCTAAATTACATATGCATATCAATATGCTAGATATTACCTTCTGGATATTTCTGGCTAGAAATAATATGATGTAATTACCTACGCTATATTATCGTCCCTGTCTCATCTGTTGAATTTTATTTCCTCAACGTTATCTGCTATATATTGTCTTTTGGATATTCTATTCAGGACCTTTTTCTGTTTGTTGGTATTTTCTTAATTTTATCTGTTGGAACATATCTTGTAGATGCCCTCTATTTGATAGTGTTTTCTGGATATTATGTGTTGGATATTATCTTCTTGATTTTTGTTTTTGCTATTCACTTTCGTTTGGATATTATCGTCTTAATATTATTTTCTAAACAAAATACAAGCTGCTAAATATTATCGGTCATATTTTCCTAGCTAGGTATTTTCTGTTGGATATTATTTGTTAGACTGCAAATGTTGGAAAGTATGTTCTTGTAATACATCTTCTATATTAAACTTTGCATTTCTCTGTTTGCAAAATGATACGTAGCAGAAATAATGAAATAACTTCAATTGATTGAAAAGGTGTAATTTTTGAGGGGCTGGATTTGTGGAGGGTAGCGTTGTAAAATGCAGTAGAGTAAATTATAAAAATGTACTCCTTATGTTCAAAGAATGTAACGATACATTACATCTGAGTTTCATGCGTATAAACAAAATTGTAAATTAAAGGATTAAATATTTTAACTATACTTTTTCTACTCTTTATTTGCTATTAAAGTAAAACAAATAGGAAGCTACTGAGAGTTTGCATGACATAATTAGGGGCTGTAGTGGCTTAGTACCTAGTGTGTTGATTTCGTGCGTGTTCGAATGTGAGCCACTGTGGTGTGCCATGGACAAAACAGTTATCTGACTCCTTATGGAACTTATATTCTTTGATGTGTTCATGTGACATGAGACGCTTAACGAAACGAAATTACATATTGGCCATGCAGCCATTTGGGATATACAATGTTACACGCACTAGTGTACCTAGACATGCAGGAAAACAAAAATTTGGTCATCTGGTAGTTTCAATGAGCAGAATAGTGCTATAAAATAGTCCAATACTTGAAGTAGTATGTTGAACAATTAGCTTTGGAATGATTCAACTTGTACGAAACATGAAAAAAAAAAGATTTGTCTAGTAGTGTGGTTCCACAAAATCTTGTAAAGAAAAGGGTTAAAAAATATTAAATATTCAGTAGTTATAGTAAAGATTGTTGGAGTTTTGCAAATAGCTTGATTTTCACCGAATTCGATAACTTGTTTTCATAGCGCATGAAATATTTGGTTCCAGATTTTAGCTTAGTCTGACAAATTTGAAAGCGCTACTCGAATTGGCTGAAAATTTTTTTATACTTGGGCCCAGGTGGGCAAGTGGTCTAAAGCGCCCACCGTTCTGGATCACTGCCATCTCACCGCTGTCTACGTGTGTTCGAGTCTCGGCCTCTGCTAACGTCGGTACGTGAAAAAGCTTGCCAGTAGCTTCTCGAGGGTCGGTGGTTCTTTCCGGGGTATTCCAGGGTTCTTCCTCCACCAGTTATACCGGACGCCATGTATAGTCTATCTTGTGCTGAAAAAATAGTTTAAAACCCTACATCAGCAGAAAATTACACATATACCAAGTAGAACGGAAAGTTATTCCGTGTGTGTGTGTGTGAATTTCGTGAGTCGTCTCTGTTGACGCAGAATCTACATTTCTAACCAGAAACCTTGATTTTCTTATGGATTGTAACCGGTACTTTTTGTTCTTGATTGTTGTTCTTGTCTAAAACATAAAGAAATTCACACTTCTATTTCATTGCTCTTTTAATCAGATTAAATATGTGAGTGTTTGATCAACAGTCTGTGTTTTAAACCCCAAGTCATCTATATTATGCTGTCATAGACATAATTGCACGCACATCAAAAATAATCTGACACGCAGCGGCTGCATGAGGTAATTCTCTCAGTGGAGCGAAGAACCGTCTGGTGCATTGCACTAGGAGATTTATCGGACCCCAAAAAAGCATGCAGACTGACATGTTCATTTTTCGAGGGAGACCTTTTCACTTGTTTCTCACTAAGTCGGAATCTCCTGACCTGGGAGAGAAATCGCGAACCTAGTACACTACTTTGCCCTTCTACATCATAGTGTTGATATGTTTAGCCGTCACCTTACGTCTGTTTCATGTTTCATTCTCGTGCAGACGACTTGAGGTATGCAAAGCATGTGATATACAGCATGTTCTCTAGGCCAGAATCAAAGGAAAATCTGTCATCTCTTCGACTTAGCTACAAATCAGACGAGATTTCTATGCGTTTCTTAGTGAAGATTGCTATTTCTAAATTTATTTCAGACCTCCCATCTGATTCCAGCTAAAAATAACTGCCTACTGATAAACCGACGTTTTTTGTCATAAATGCTGTTGATTAGAAACACAAATGTGGCAGAATGGAAAGTTCAAGGTGGCGGATCTTTGCACCACGGTGAGAGGGCCCTCAAGAAATGCTTATCATTGTGTTATCTGATTCATAGGCCGTAAACATTGAATAAAACGAATCGACCACTCCAACCCTATGAGTCGAAATAATACCCTTTAAATTCTCCATTTATTTGGTGACCAACACTATCGTTGGTAGGTGTAAGTTATCATGAAATTTCTGCTACTAGTAGGAGTTTTCAGGTCTTAAACGTCCACACGAAGGAGTATTTCTTTATACAAATATCACGTAAAGATTTTGAGATACAGTCCAACTCTTCTGAGCTATTGTTTTTTATGAGAAAAGAAAAACGAGTGAATCGTGAAAGGAAAACTTTAATTGTGTTGGTATTTTTAATGGTCTTAGGGGCGCTTTGAACACATTGCTAGGTTTATCATGCCGACAACATATTTACTATGGTCCTTTTCCAAGGACACACAATAAAAGAAACAGACGACCCGGGCTATCTCGAGCTGATATGGAATCTGTGACTCTTGGATTTTGGGCGCTCTCTGTACCAAGTGAGCTACAGCGGTTCCCTAATTATTTTTTATTAGATATTGTCACTTTCGATATTTTAGCTTGGTCAGTTTTTTCGTAAACGTCCCCAGTCTCACCATAGTCGATACGTACTATACTATACTATACTATACTATACTATACTATACTATACTATACTATACTATACTATACTATACTATACTATACTATACTATACTATACTATACTATACTATACTATACTATACTATACTATACTATACTATACTATGCTGTGCTGTACTGTGTATACTATACTATGCTATACTATACTATACTATACTATACTATACTATACTATACTATACTATACTATACTATACTATACTATACTATACTATACTATACTATACTATACTATACTATACTATACTATACTATACTTTTATTTTGCATTCTGTTCAGGTGATAAAATATTTTGCAAATTCTGTAAAATAAGCACAGGCATATTTTCCGATATGATATTATCTCAATTTATTTTTTTATTGGAAATCGCATACTGCTTGAGCAATCCTCAATAGAATCAACAATTTTGTTTCTTTTTTAAATTTGATAAAATATGACCATACATGGTGAAAAATTTTCAATATTTTAACATAAAAGGACTTCATGCATGATAACACGGGAAACGAATAACTGTTTACTGATCATAAAATCATTTACTTCACGTCAATTAGCTTATACAAGATTTGCTCCATACCTGACATTTCAGTACACCACCACAACTCCCCAACCGCCACAGAAAAGACATTGCAGTAAATGAGAAAGAATTTATATTTACCCATTCATGTATTGAATTTATAAATAAAAGTAATTTTATGGTGCTTAATGTATTTATGCGGGATTTTAAACCTGGCGGTTGCGTCCGTATAAGTAAATCCATCCCTTGCTATCATAACAGTCATGCGCATACTTGACTAAACAGAAGCCTATCTTTCACCTACAGAGAAAATTACGCCGCTGACTTAATGTAAGCTTTGTTTGCACCAGAGTCATTTCTTTAATTGACGTGATACTAATCTTCATTTCGGCATGAAGTCAATTATTTCTATATTATGGGAAGATACACGTGAAGGTTATGCAGTTTCATATTTGGCTGAGGTATTCTTTCTTTTCAGATCATTACGTTTTCATATTTGTAGTTACATTATATTGAAAATAACTTGCATAAGTATAGGTATAGGTACCACGTGCTTTTAATACATACTGCCATGATACTATTTTAGTTCTTGCCACCCCACCCCCGCGTTTCATCAACAGAGAGATTCGTCATTATATGCACTGCAACCATGATAATATTTTGGTTCATACCACCCCATTGCCTGTTGTCAAATAAATAGGCGATCAGGAGTGTATTTACTACAATTTAAAGCGAATAAATTTGTTTTAGTTAAGAAATTAAAAAAGTGCTCCATTTGAAACATTCAAACATAGGACAGTCGTAAATAATTTTTTTTTTAGCTGAAAGCTTGAAAGTAATGTCATACAAGAGACCAGCAGTACTGTTTCTTTATGACAAGGTTTGCATACGTACTGGTTAAACGAAATAGAAACACATGTTGCTGCTCTTTGAACACTTTCATGCACACTAGTTGAGCGTGCATTTACATTTGCAGACTGATACCTTGCCAGCAAGCTGTATCTAGAGTGCTGCAATAGGAATGCAGACACGTTGAGCCAGTCCAACTTCCCGTCTTACTAAAACCCCGTAACGTGCCAAAAGATTGCGCATTTTATCGAAATAATAGGAACCAGGCAAAACCTAGATGGGAACGATTCTTCGTTAGACTTGTATGTACTTTTGAGTTATATCATGGGCATGTGACAAATTTGTCTCGTGAATTTATTTCCAGATTTGTTTCCGAGTTGCAAAATGTATGTATTAATATTGCCGTTGAATTGTAAATAGGAGTTAAAATCATGGAGATTAAAATAATCAATGCTCCAGAAGCCCAATAAAATAATGAATGAAAAACGTTATATTACTTGGTCGTTTTCATTCGATTTTTCTCCTGAATCAGATAAAACGCAAACACCGGATGATAAGAGCGGCGACTAGATGTGCTGCTAGGCAATTGTTTTTAGACTGCTGAGGTATAGCTTTTGCATTCTTTGTTTTACTGATACGAAAAATTAAATTAAATTAAATTAAATTTAAAAAAATAAGAAAAATTGCTACTCGAGCACGGCCCTATTTTTCACATATACACTGACTTGCCACTTTTGTTGGGACAAACAAAAAACGATATCAGTATCTTTTATCTTTTTTTTGTGAAGCAGAATGAAAACTAATTCAAAGATTGAAGCTATGCCTGTTTGTTGTGTATATGATTTTCATTATGTATTATCATTCACACTAATTGTCAAAAGTCGTCTGCTCACGAAAACATTATCACCAAAAAATTAATAAAAAATGCAACAGACTAGAAAATAAATGTTAATAGATCAGCAAAATTGGTGATATTTATATATTCCAAAATTGAAATCATTCAGAAATCGATGAGAAACTGCAAGTAAACATGTTTTTAACATCAAGACTAATAAAGCGTTTCTATTGTCGAGGAAATATGGAAAATTTTAGAACCCGGGTAAGCAGAAAGAAATGAGGAAAGAACGGACCGTACATTTAAGCTCATCGGGAAACAAAACCATCAAAAGTTTCCACAAAATATATTCTGTTGCTGAAAGAAACATCCAACATACAGATCAGAAAACATTTACTATGTTAGAATAAAATAGAAAGACCCGTATAGTTTCGTGCAAAGGGTAATTATATTTGAGCTACAGTGATTTCAGAAATATATATATATATATATATATATATATATATATATATATATATATATATATATATATATATATATATATATATATATATATATAGAGAGAGAGAGAGAGAGAGAGAGAGAGAGAGAGAGAGAGAGAGAGAGAGAGAGAGAGAGAGAGAGAGAGAGAGAGAGAGAGAGAGAGAGAGAGAGAGAGAGAGAGAGAGAGGAGCCGTTGAAGCGTATCCACCAGAATGACTCGGAGTTAGAGGGTGAACATCAACATAACCTATTCACAATGTATAAAGATTTTACAAAATATACAGAAAATCCAGCCGAAACAAGAAACAAGGCATACAGGAAACAAAACCTGACAAGCTTCAGTGCAAAACTGGCGTGAGACAAGCCCAATAATCCTCAGTCTACAGATTCCTTTCTCACGGTCACAAAAGCTATGGATGAGGATTAAATAAACTATAGTAATACCTTGATGATACGTGGAATCTTACCATGATGAATGGTCTCGAAGCGATAAATGCTTCTTCTCTGTTACTTTTGATTGCTTCTTTATATGCAAATATTACAATGGATACGTGTAACAATCTACAAAGCAAGACGAGATTGGCATAGTTCTTTTAAATAACTACATTTTACTTTTGCTTCAAATGAAATTTAATCTGAATCAATGCCTTTTTGTACACAATAATGTCTTCTTCCCCAAACTAGATGAAGATAGTTTAAAACCGAACTAGGAGGAAACAGTGCTCTCTTGCGTAATCAATATTGGATATTTCCAGCTTGGAATATCCCAGAATTTGTTAGAATGGGAGCCGTGGTTGTTCCTTATGATTAGCGGAACTGCTGTTTTAGAATATGTATGTATGTATGTATGTATGTATGTATGTATGTATGTATGTATGTATGTATGTATGTATGTATGTATGTATGTATGTATGTATGTATGTATGTATGTATGTATGTATGTATGTATGTGTGTGTGTGTGTGTGTGTGTGTATGTATGTATGTATGCATGGATGTATGTATGTATGTATGTATGTATGTATGTATGTATGTATGTATGTATGTATGTATGTATGTATGTATGTATGTATGTATGTATGTATGTATGTATGTATGTATGTATGTATGTATGTATGTATGTATGTATGCATGCAAGCATGCGTATGTATGTATGTACGTATGTATGTATGTATGTATGTATGTATGTATGTATGTATGTATGTATGTATGTATGTATGTATGTATGTATGTATGTATGTATGTATGTATGTATGTATGTATGTATGTATGAATGTATGTATGTATGTATGTATGTATGTATGTATGTATGTATGTATGTATGTATGTATGTATGTATGTATGTATGTATGTATGTATGTATGTATGTATGTATGTGTGTGTGTGTGTGTGTGTGTGTGTGTATGTATGTATGTATGTATGTATGTATGTATGTATGTATGTATGTATGTATGTATGTATGTATGTATGTATGTATGTATGTATGTATGTATGCATGCATCCTGAAGCCTAATCAAGCTAGCGATAGAACACACCATATATTTTTGTCTGAAGCTTGTTGAAGCTATATGAAGAACCAGACAAGTGAACTCACCTTTTGTTACTGCCACTGTGTTATTTTTTAGAGCCAATAAAATGCGTGCAAAATTGCTTTTCTGAATGATTGAAAGTTTCCCCTACCTACAGTTATGGAAAACCGTATATCGTTTATTCTTGGAGCAAGGTTATTCTTATAATCGCCCTAACAGATTTAGCTAGAGACAAACGTTGAGTTGAATATTCCTAACTTCCCAAGATCTCCTTGGAAAATCTAAAATATATACTTCTCCATCTAATTAGCGCTGATTACTTTTCGTGTTTTGATCACAGAGCTAGCATACGACACCAAAGTGACGGCCATCATTAGCATATGATGAGATGTATACCGGGATTCTGCACGCTAAGTTTAAATATCCATATGCACGCAATGCCTTCACCAAATGCAGCATGCAAAGATGATTTTCATTACCATTCCTTTCATGTTAAACGCCAATGTTAAAGAAACCACCGGTTTGTCATATGTTAGTATTGACCCTGCAATGTATTTATAATAAAGTTATTCCGAATTCCAGTGACTAGTATCAGACAAAACACTTAGCAGGCAAAAACCACCTGCCGATCATATAATTCCACGACGATCATGCACCTTCACTAATTAAGAAATGTGCATTTGATGGGAAACAGCAAATTGATTAACTTGTTTTAACTGACCTAGTCATTCATCCTGTATAATGATTATACAAAAAGTACATTAGTCTGGTAATGTCTGCCTCACGCTTTAATTGTCTTGTTCGGTAAAAGCTATGTAGGTATCTCATAAAGACAGATATGCACTAATTATTGCATTAATTCCTAGAAAAATAAAGAAAATCAGGCTGCGCAGGTATACAACGTCTGTCCATAATTACGTAGCTGTGTGATTCAAGATGTAAGCCTTCGCACACTGGAATTATTGCACACACCGTATATGCTCTACAGAGTGATATTAGTGAACTCCATGGAACGTCATGACTGTCTTCTGTTGTTGACTTTTTATATATGCGGTGCTTATTTCCTAAACGTGGTCAATATTCCACAATACATGGTACACATTTAATTATACGTGGTACTTATTACGTCATAAGTAGTGCAATGACATTACACGTGGTGCACAATCCATTATATGTGGTGCATATTACATTATATGTTGCGTTTATTTAATTGTACGTGGTGTATAGTCCGTTGGTGTTTATTAAATTTTACGTTGTGCATATGCCTTTATATGTTGTGCATATTCCACTTTGTGTGGTACATATTTCATTATACGTGACACATATGCCATTATACGTGGTGTATATTCCATTTTCTGGAGATCTGCTTCCGTGTGTGCCATGAGAGCAAAGTCATCCGCAAAACGTGCTTCAAGAATATGTTTCTCCATCAAGTCTGTATTTTATGTACACTCCTTTCTGGAGATCACATGTAGCATGGTTCATGACACATGTGAAGAAAAGTTTGAATACTACTGGGGTGAGAACGTAACCCTTATTCACGCTGTTAGAAACGTTGAATAGCTCGGAGACATCCCCGTTGTAGAAAATGAATCCCGTCATGCCGTCGTGGAAAAGTCGGATCATCTTAATGAACTTCCTAGGACAACCAAGTCGTGCTATGTTGACCGTGTCAAAGGCCTTTGTAAAGTCTATGAAGACACCATAGAAGTACATGCATTGTTCAAAGCACCTTTCATGTATCAGTCTCAATGTGAAGATCATATCGATCGTGCTCCGATCTGGTCTGAAAGCACATTGGTCCACGAGCAGTATGTCTTCCGAGACATTACCTATCAGACGGTTAAGAAGGATGCGCGCCATAATCTTGCGGACAATCGACAGGAGTGATATGCCTCGATAGTTACTCTTCCTCGCAAATACTGATCATGATATTGTGCAGTGCATCAACGGCCTTAAGGCCAGCTGATTTGAAGTGTTCAACAGGAATTACATCCTCGCCTTGTGCTTGCCAGTGCTGATCATATTGATGGTTCTCTCGACTTCGAGACTCTTTGGACTCACTGTCAGTCTGATCAAGAAAGAGGTGCTTCACCAACCTGTTCCAGGCACCAGTTTAAACCTATTTGTGTCTCTCGAAGACACCCAGCTGAAAGTTAACAATCACTCCAAGTAACTTAGAAGCATTGTATCTTCCGATGGATCGATAGACAAAGAGATAACGGCAGGCATCATCAGCGCTAGTCAATCACTAGGACATCTCCTCTCTCGTGTGTTCAGTAACATGAATATCCAACTGTCCATCAAGATAAAGGCGTATCTCAATGCAGTTGAGATAACAATCCTTCTATATGGATGTAAAACCTTGACAATATACAAGAAACACATAAAGCAGCGTAAGCGCTTCCACGCGAAAGCCCTGCACTGGATTATGAGAGTCAGATGACGAAAGAAAGTGACGAACCTAGAAGTGCTAGATAGGACAAGAGTAACCAGTATCAAAACGATGGTCATGAGAGCTCAACGTGGGTGGATGGGTCATGTCATCCGTATGGAGGAGTCTCGAATGCCACGTCAGAATTAGTATGGAGTTCTATCTATTTGGCAGAAAAATTGGTCTCACGAAGAAAAGATTCCAAGACTCCATCAAGGGCAGTCTAATATGATGCTCAATATCTGCGAGAGACCTTGAGTCCTGCTCCAAGGACAAATTTGGCTGGCCTGTAGTTGTTCGTAATGGATGCAAACCCTTCGAGTATACACGAACAACGCAATTTTCCGCCGCCAGGAAATGCAGATAGGTCTCAATGCCAAGAACATACCCATGCCTCCAGTGCACACATTGCTCAAGGACATGAACATCTTGTATCGGACTCATCAGCCACACTAGGACCCATCAGCAAAGATCAGCGCTGGATTGACTTCATCGAGCCAAGGGTGTCAACCAATGACGGTGATATTCCATTATACTTCGTGTATATTACGTTATCACTCATAGGCTGTGCATTTTCGTTATAAGTGGGGCTTATTTCCTTATACATGGAATATATTTCAGTATACGTTGTGCACAAGCCAGTATACGTTCTAGTCGTTTGCATCCGTCCGTCTTCGGGAGATGATAGTGTAGCTTCCGGTTTGGTGTACTATCTGTACCTTCGCAAGTGGCGGAAGAGTCTGACCCTAGAGTGACAATCTCTGTTGTATTTGTTGCAGGTGACAATTGATGATTGCATCGGTTGTTGTGTCGCCTTCATCCTGGATTTCTTTGTTAAGATGTTTGTTTTTCTCTTTTTCTCGGCTTTCTGAATGCCCAGTCTGACTGTTCTCCCAGTCGTTGACGTTGATGTTGGCAGTCTTCATGTCCTTCTTGTTCCCTTGAAACACCTGTGTGGCATCTACATGAGCGATAAGGTGGCATAGTGCCTGATATTATGCACGAGAAGTAGAGAAACTAATTTAGATATACTAATATTTTTAGTATAAATAAATCAGTGACTATAGAACAAGTTCAAAAGGGCCAACATCTTCAAGAAGTCTCTAGTATTTTTTGGTGGCAAAATTTGCTGTTTTATCCAAGCATATTTTAAATCCTTGCAAACTTTGTTATCTCCTTTTTGTACATCTCAGTCCCACAATCTATCGACAAAGAATATATCGTTTTTTTTTTCTGTAAAATCTTTTGTTATTAGTTTATTCATTTTTGGTATACAGATATGACGTCTTTTGTGTAGTTACTACAGTCGTAAAATCCTCCATGTAAAAGAATCAAAACTTTATCTCACGATATGAATGCATATAACTCCATAAGGAATCTTATTTTATCACCATATTTCATCTTCGGCTTGTAGCAAACTTCGTAAATACCATAATTGCTTTACTCTGAAACCGTAAATCTATTATGAAAGTGTGATTTTAGACAAATTTACTCTAAGTGATATTTTAAAAAAATGTATCCATTATATATTTTGATCTGCATATATTTTAATTCTTGTTGTTGCTTTTTTTGCTTATAATATTCATTATGTTTACCAACTACATGCTTATTAATCAGTTTCAAGCATATTCCTTAAAATCGTTTGTTTCTTTCTGACTTGTACTCAGTTCATTGTAAAATGGGTTCCATGGGTCTTCCTCAACGATGACTCCTATACGTAGTGTTTTAGCTTTAAATCTAACTGTATGCAAAACTTTACGTTTCATTTGTGATAAGCGTGTTTTCTTTCCTTTTCAAAATGCATAAAACATTTTATTTGTGTTCTTTTACTAGTAATGTTTTTTTTTTACCTTTTGCAAAGTAAATAACTCATTTTTTATGGAATTTACGTCACATGTTATAAACCTAAACAAAATATCTGTGAAGCTCTATCAGAAGAATTATAATCAGGAGTAGGGTCTACTGTAGCATGCTTGTCATACAGACATCACAAAATGCTTAAAACAAATGTCACACGGCATCATTTTATCTTTCCTTATGTCATGATCAAGCACACCATTAGGGTAAAATGTTGAACTACCTTCTGAACATTTATTTGCAATTTATCGGATTGCATCTCTTGTCGATTGATTTAGCATGCAAATAGAACCCAAGTGGTATTTGAGTGATTGTTTTGATTGCTCGGGATATTTAGTTTTATTGACTCTTGCTTCCTTTCTGTGGTATTTTTAAAATGAGTAAAATAGTGAACGTTTAATTGATTTTGTCAGCCTTTTGTTAATATTGATATACCTTATTTAACATCTATGTGGTCTCCATTTCGTTTTTTAATATATAAATAGTCACGTGATGGGTAAACTATTGCTATTTTTGATATATATGTTAATTGAAGCCTTGAAAACTGTTCTATTAATATAAATAAACGTCTTTCCTCAAGTACGTAGACGAGCAGATTAGCTGCGCTAATGCTTCGCGATTAGGACATAAAATTTGTAAATTCTTACACTATGACAGTAAATATTTCATCACTCAAACATACACACACACACACACACACACACACACACACACACACACACATATATATATATATATATATATATATATATATATATATATATATATATATATATATATTATAATTCCTTTAATCTTAAGTTATTTACAAACCCATGTGTCTTTTTCAATAGTTCTTGTCATTCTTTTATTTAAGCAATTAATTACAAATGAACCATGCCACCGTTATAATATTAATTTGTTCAGCTAAATTTGTTACTTATTTCTCTTTAAATTCCTGATTGCATTTCTTGTCGGATGATTTTAAATACAAACAGAAGCTTATGGAATGGGTTTGGGTGTTGTAACTATCGGGATGTTTCACTAATTTGGTTAAAAGTGTGTGCATATTGTTAGCCTAAACTTTTAAATTCGCTAGAAATTACATACATAATTTGTAACAGTTGTTCTGTTGTTGATAGTTTCATTCATTGACGAATGCCAAATTTATTTTCAAATTCATAAATGTTCTCAGTTTGCACGAGAAATACATCTACCTAATGATTGTTTGTATTTAGATTTATTTTGATGATCTGTCTACATGGTATATTTCGCACAGATTCCACCGAATAAAACATCTGACAACCTTCATGTACACTTATCAAACCATTGTTTGTTTTACTGTACAGTCAAGGTTTTGCATATGCAAGGCCAGAAAAACATGATTATGTGAATTGGATTACTCGACAAGTCAGTGACCGTTTTTGTTTAATGAATAAAATTTATTAAAGTATCATAGACATTGACAGCAAAACAGTACATAAGATACTAGAGAACTTGCAAGGAAGCTGTCCGTCTGCTTGTTGTAATCTTGCCCATAAATAATCAAATGTTATCTGGAAATCGACATAGCTTTATTATCTTTTGGAACACAAATAGAAACCTGAATTTCCCATATGTACTAGGCCAGTACACTGGAATGGAGTCGTGTAGCCATTTTTAAATTTGGCTACAATCGAGTATTTTACTATTCAAGAAATGTTCAAATTGTGAGGTTAAAAAAACCATGTTGGAACCAAATTTTTCACAATACTCTTCTTGCAAACTGTATCAAAGTTAAGAAATTTGAACTTGAAAACTTTCTAAGTAGTTTTACACTGCAATCTTCCTTGTCTATCTACATTGCATATAAAGATTGCTCATAATGGTTTGTATCTGCAAAGATGTGATGTATTACAGAGGTTAATGTTTATCACGTGATTATATCTGTTTGTGTATTTCAAGACCAGCACTATATTCAAGAATAATTAATTATGCGTAAAATAATTTTACATAATATATAATTCGCAGTATTTGAAATTTAAATGAATTATTCCATAATTTCGAAATACCGATTTCATTCAACAATGGTCGCTTGGTGATTTCCAGCTAATCAGGAACTAGGTCAGTGTGACCTTATACTAGCATCAATGTCCTCGTTGGATTATATAATGTTTACTTAAACGCTTACAGTATATCGACCTTGGAATTTTATTAATGAAATCGTACTATGCACCATACATTGCTCATCTTTACAGTGCAACCATTCATAAGATATTCGCAATAATACATGTCATTAACTAAATGACTCTTACTAAAGTCATTATTAATGTCTCTAAGCTGCATTGTTTCGGATAACAATTTTTAACTACAATTATGGCGTCATTACAGTCCTCTGAATTCGAATTCACAAATAGGAGATATTCACACTTTAATATTGAAAAGCTCATCACCATAGCAACAGTACGAAGACAGTAACATACAGAGTTCCTATTTATTTCTTCCAGTTCATTCCATTGCTATTGGATATCGACAATTTTTTTTTCAGGAATAATGTAATTTCCACAAGATGAGCTGATACCGGTTGGTATTTTTGATAAAAAAAATTATTTTTATTTCATCGAAAGCTGTAGTCCCAGTTTGAAAACACTTTATACAAATCTTCAATCTGCGTACGTTTCAACATTTTAATCGTATTTAAGAGATCGTATGAATAAATAAGATAAATCCATTCTTGGAAATAATTATGATGTATAAAGATTTTTCATGGATTTGGTCCTAAAAATGGCAGCCCGTTCAAAGAGCAATTTCTGGAGTTACCTCGTAGAAGCAGAAACCATGAACTTCATAGCATGAGCAATATAATTGGAACACACCTTACAATCGAACAAGGTATAATCGGTCATGGTTGTTATCGTACACTGTCGAAAACGTGTTGTAGTCCTACCGAAGATCGTTTTACAAGTCGTGTAACTAGGTCAATCAGTGCGAAACGACCTATTTGTGGAACGTTTAACTTCAACTACTGGTCCTTTCAGCATGTACATGTATTATTGTTTGTCATAATTATTGTGTAAAAATGTTGAAGTGAGGATTGAAATCGGGAAGAACTTGCTAGTTTGTGTAGAGAATAGTGAACAATCAGAATGAAGGCCATGTGTGAGGCAGCATAGAGCGATTCTGCACCGGTGTATCGCACTGGTAAACACGATCATACACATATAAGAATGTAATACTTGGATCGGTTGTCTTGGGTTAGTCGTCACTTGATGACTTGATGACAACATACTATGGTAAAACCCACTTTGGTGACGTCATAATGTGCACGTCACTTCCTTGTTTCTATGAAGCTAGCAATTGATGTGACGAATTACAAAAAGAATAATTGCTTTTTCTTCTCTATTTGAAGAACAAATGGGTGGTGGAAAATAATTGATGTAGGTAGTTGGCATCGAGACAAGGAAATTCCAGTTTCGGCAAAGCGCCGCAGAAGACAAATAATGAAAACTCTTGACTGTGATTTCCTTGTCTAATTGCCAGCTCTAATGTACATTTTATTGATCTCGATATTTGCTTATACAGCCTAGACAATGACACAATATCTAGAGATATACCGTTAGTTTTGCAAATCTCTCCTGTCACTCTTTCCTGTGACAATACAATACAATACAATACAATACAATACAATACAATACAATACAATACAATACAATACAATACAATACAATACAATACAATACAATACAATACAATACAATACAATGCAATGCAACGCAATGAAATGCAATACAGTACAGTACAGTACAGTACAGTTCAGTACAGTACAGTGCAGTACAGTACAGTACAATTCAATACAATACAACACAATACAATGTAGTGAAATGCAGTGCAATAAAATATACTGTACTGTAATGCAATGCAATACGATACAGTACAATGCAATGCGATGCAGTATTGTGCAGTGAAGTTCATTTATTTCAGTGCAGTGCAATGCAGTATAGTACAGTACAGTACATTACAGTACAGTGCGGTACAGTGCAGTACAGTACGATACGATGCAATATTTATCCAATCATATCAACTTGTGACAAAAGAGGCATCCAAAGGAATATATAATCATGATATGAGCATTCGTGTAACAAAATTAATTTAATTACAGTCCTCTTTTATATGCAAAAGATATTGCACATACAAACATGTTAAAAGAAAAAAAGGTTCAAGATGTATTTAATAACTAGAATACCAAATACAATTAAGGTATGTAAATTATGTATCGTTGAATAATTTTACATTCATACTATTTTGTGACAAATATATTTCACTGTGTAGATTTTTAGGGTCAAAACAGATAAATTATGTTCAAACTTTACATTAAAATGAAATGGAAGGTAAAACTAATTTTACCGTAATTACTATTCTAGATTGTGATAGATTCAAGATTTCATTTTGTTTTAAAGTTAAATAAACCTCTGCAATTTACAGTGCTAATAAAGCATTACGTTTTCTTTACAAATATTCCTTGGTCTTAAAATCAGGAAACTGAAAGAAGACAACAATTACACCCAGACACAAATCTCGAACTTGTAGTCATGTAACTGTCGGACGACAACAATTTACACGCAGATTTAAATCTTGACTTTATAGTCATGGAACTGTCCGACGACAACAATTACACCCAGACTCAAACCTTTGCAGGGGACCCGAGTGACCGAGTGGTCTAAAGCGCTGACCGTTACGGATCACTGCCATCTCACCTCTGTCTGCGTGAGTTGTAGTCCAGATTTGGCTAACATGGGTAAGTGAGAAAGCCTGCCAGTAGCTTCTCGTGGGTCGGTGGTTCTTCCCTGGGTTTTCCTGGGTTCTTTCTCCACCTTTAATACTGGCCACCACGTATAGCCTATCTTGTGCTCAAAAATAGCGTTAAACCCTACAACAACAACAACAAGAACAACAAAAACAAACTTTTGCCTTATAGTCATGGAAGTGTTGGAGGACAAAAATTACACGCAGACTTCAGATATCACCAAAACTTGTGATCAAGTAAGGCTTGGACCTTAACATCTCGTCTGTATTGCTAAGATATTTCATGTGTGATTAATATATTAATCTGAGAAAAAGTATATTTAAAATGGTTCCCGATGGCGTCTACACAAATAAAAGGTAAATTAAATTTACCCCGGTGTACAAGACAATATAAATGATATCTAGAACCTTCGTCTGAAGACCTCGTAATATTCATAAAAGGCCAAACGAAAGCTAATAACAAATATCAGAAGGGAAGAAAAATGTCAAGCTGCAGACAGAAATATTTGGTTGATAGTGAATTATTCCTAATCAATAGAAAAGATAAATTGTGTAGATGTATAAGATTACTTTGTATAGCGACTTCGAGACATTGTGGCACTTGTTGTGTGAGTCATAGCGAAAGTCTTGGAAAATTCCTATAGAAATCGATATTCCCAAGACAGTTCTTAATGTTTTATAACTTCTAGACACAAATTCGTTATGGTCTGGGACTTTATGCCTGACTCATCCTAGGAGTCTTGGAAAATTATTTAAGGTCAGGGACACTTACGGTTAAAAGACAACTATCAGTGTCGTTATATTACTCTGAAGGAAAAGTAGTTCGCAGATTTTTCCCACTGATTGTGTTTGCCTTAAAGCCCAGAACAATTATGTTCTGCAAAATTCATTGGAAAATGATAATATATCTGATCCGTGACAGGTTCTATATTTTTTTTTTTCATTTTCATTTACACATTAGCGAGAAATTAACGATAAATGCAAAAGTTGGCAGAAAGAACAAATTATGCCCCAAAACAATCTTATATTAACGATTCTCAAACTCATTTTCCTCAAATATAATTTTTTCCAACATATTTTAATTAGGAAGAATGGAATAAGAAAGAATTGTAAAACTGCAGTCGAGTATTTGCTTTCCGTTATTCTTTTAGCCAGCTAGAACATCGCCTGGAATGTGGAATAGTGTGATAATATGAACTGAGACTGGATACAAAGTTAGGGTTCCTAGGCCCGAAACCACTTCGGAGTTCCCCATAACTTTTCCAACTGAACATTCTTTGCATATGTGTGCATATGTGATTGCACTTCACGTGCGTCAACTTTAAAGTTTTACTTGTCATGGGTTTGCTGAAGTACTGTGTGCGATTACGCAAAGGTTTCCTCCACTTTTACTGCCTGTAAATCAATTATTTTTTTTGAATCGCTACTACCCAGGTTCCATATCTGTGCGTGGAGACGTCGGTAGTTTACCATGTCAACCATCACCATCTGAAACTTTGCCATGCTAATCGTTTTATCTTCAGTATCTATGGAATACATCTTGGCAAATGTGCTAAGACTACTTTGGGCGGCGGCGATAATTTCTGAATAGAAATGCATTCGCGAATGTAACTGTAATGAATTTATTATCTTGTGTCACCAGCTACAGCAGTTGCTATTAATATGTCTCCGACAACAATTTAGATTGGCATGCCTGTGATAGTTGCCGTAGTTGCAATTGTCGCCATATCAAAGCCAACGGAGACTCTATAAATAAGATATAGGACAACACACACGCTTTTATGTTTTACAAGTAAACCGATTTTCTTTGTGATTTCATTTAACAGCTGTTGATCTTCGGTTATCTTCTCGCGTCGGTATCTTCGAGGGACCTAAGTTCTTCTATTAATATTGTCACATTGTAGTACAATTGCTGCAAAGGCTGACCTTGTCCGTTTGCATCTTTGATGGGTGCTGCACATACCCTTTTCCTGACGATATGTTTGGAATTGTCCCGGGTAGTCGAAAATGTTTTCCGTTTTAATTTATCAATGCTTTTGCAATCGCGGGAGTTGCAGCCTCCAATAATGCTAGAGTATCCGCAATGAACTGAAATATTCCACCGGCCATATGAATTCGCGTCACCTCTGAATTTGACAACTGTATTATCACTGAGGTGTTCATTTGTTTGGCAAAACTGATCTGATTTAAGTGAGTTGGTGTAAGTCACAAGGATACATTTACAGTTTGTCACAATCATTTCTTAACGAACTCTTTATTTTCGTAAACGTGTATGAAAGTACATGTCAATCAGACTTCTTAGGGTTACCAAGGTTTTCCAACGAAAAGTTAAAAATCAGGTACAACGTGGTAAAGTATTTTTTTTAATCTGCAGTCGATTTGGTTTCATCCCATGTGCGACAACAGCTTGTGTTATGTACGTGCGACTTAGATGTTTGTTGAAGTCATGCAAACTTTCTTCGGACTGTTCTTGATGATAGCATAACCGCAAAGAAACTTCAAACTCTTAGAACCAGTCCAATTTCATATGCTATGTATATCCATAGTTTCTCAAAATTCCTGGTAATTAATTTTATTTAATTATTTTTTTTTAAATTTATGCATAGCTGTAAATTATGGTTATTATATTTACTTCAATTTTGCCTGTGTGACTAGGGTCTGTTTTAGGAATATTTAGAACGTAAAATTACATAGGATATATAAATAGATGCTTACGTATTTGTTGATAAATACTAATAATAATCTTAATAATAGGCTCGTTGACAACTTCGACTTAATTTCTTACTAGCTAGATGAGGTTTGGACGATTCTAGAAAAATAGATAATTTTCCATCGGATGGACTAGGTCTAATAAATAGGCATTTCGAAATATTTATAGCGCCTGTCACGTGGAGATATGTTGTGAAATATAGTCATATTAGAAGGTGTACATTATTATAAAACTGAGCATTCTGATTCATTCCTATTTTGGAGTCATTCTTATTTATTGTTATCCTATTGTAACATCAAGTCTGCAGACGTATTTTATTTTGTAGTTAGATATTGTTTGTGTGGATAAAAGACTGTTCAGTGAAAATAGAAAGTGCTGATTTCTCTTATTATGTTGCTATGGAATTATTGGTAATTATTAAATGGAGTTATGTACAGCACCATTTGACAAGGTCACGATTCTTGGCGGACCAGTACATTTCTGGTTCTGAAGTTTATACGAAATTTCTCATTCTTTTTTACTTTAATATAACTCTTTCAGGATGAGTTTGGATCCATTTCATAATTCTGTAAGTTCCTCTAACATTTTCATTTATAACTTTGATAATTAAATCATTTGTTAAGTTTTAAAAACTTTGCTGATTTTGCTTCTTTCTGCAACTTAGCTTATGACCATAAAGTCGTAACACATCGCACTACTGCTCCGTTTACCTGAGCCATAGCTTGAAACATTGCAAGTACGTGCCTTTGTGCACTGACACCTTGATTGGTAGTTCACATGGGACTTGTTTAGCATCTTGTATCGTATTTGACTTAACCTTTTGTTTAGCGTCGGGAAGGAACCGTCTCCGGAAAATTTTGAACACTGAAAATCAGCGTACAAAACCTACGTGAGCTTCATTTGCGGCGAATTTAAAAAGGTATTTTCAGGCTCTGTCATGATCGTGATCTTCGGCTCCTGGCTGATTCCTCCGCAGTATTTTGTTTGACCCTATAGCAGCTGTTGATTTCTGAATGAATCATATGTGCAGCATCGCCTTGGGAACCTTTTACCATTGTGCATCTTGTGCGGGTACATCATTGGTTTAAATTCTCTAATGATTCTGTGAAGCTGAAACATCATTGCTATCCACGTTTTCGAAGTTGCCCAACAACAGCAGAGTAAGTTCGGTACACCCGCATTAATCTTTGCTTTGTGCATGCGTAGATAGTTGCTTAGAACCCTTTGTTAAAAAAGAGCACATTAACGGCTATACTGTTCTTGATTTCTTCAAACCTTTTGAGTATAGTCTCAGAAATCTATGTGTTACCACACCTGAGTTCACTCAGATACTGACGATATTTTCGAAACTGATCCGTATGATCGTCCGCATGATACATCCCGGATAAAATAGCCCATTCCAAACACCGGTTATTTTCTTTTATCACTTTTATCAATGTCCGTGGTGGAACAAATATCCTTTGGACCTGGAAATTAAATTGACCCGTGAAAAGGCTTGTAGGAGGACGTTTGAAGATGAATGTCCATATTTCTGGAAGCATCCATCGTCTCTGGAATATTTTGCAAACGTATCGAGGATCTCTGCATAACTTTTATTAATTTTATAATTGATATCATCCAAGTCTTTGTAGTTAAATATTACACAGGACCACTATAAAATCAAAGCTGTGTTGGTACAAATGGAGCACAGGCTCCTTTGGTTAATTAAAAGGTCATAGTAATCTCCATCTGGAGAACAATGTCCAACTTAAATCCAGAGGGCAGCACTGTTTTACCCACGTGCTGCAATCATGGTATGTAAGCCAAACGAATACTCAAAGAAAAGCATTTTGACATGGTTTGAATATACTTGAGATGATTGCCCGGTAATCTTGAAGATCACGTGAACACTGTGAGAAATGAAGTTTGGAAATCTTAGTATTTGAGGACAATGCCTCCCTGGCAGTGATACGACTACATTTGTGTTCATCTGCTATCGCAAGTGCAATTTCACCCAGTACGGCGATGGAGGAATCTTAATATGAAACTGTGTTGCTGCTTCACATAAATGTCTCACAATCTGATGGGACTCGTCCGCGAGCCTTAATATGTTGGCTTTTGTTGCACTTTTCGGTATTTGTATTCCATGTGTTATTGATAATTGTTTCCTTTGCTTTGCAGTGGCTGTTGCAGCAAGGTGTAGTTTATCTGGGATGAAATTGTCTAATAACCGGTCGTGGATCATCTGTGAGTTCTAATATTGCTTTTATCAACCCTCTTGGATTCATTATTCCGTGCTCTCGTGCTCATTGCCTATGTTATTTCACAATCGGCATTCTTATATATAAGGGATAAATATTGTCTTATTGCTTCTTTATCAATAGTAATTTATATATAAAAATGAAATTCTTTGATACTTGACAACATAGTCGGCTTTCTATTTGATTGCATTATAGCTTTTGTAGATTAGATTGCTTCAGTGTATCGCCTTTCTCTTTCTTTTCCTGTTTTACCTTATTTAGTATGGGGAAAAACTTAGCACAACTTACAGGATATGACGAACTTTTTACGGCCACAAATCGTACCATTCTTTTTACAGATGGATTTGTTTACTCTCACATCAAGCTCTGCTAAATAAACAAGCTCACCTTCGCAAGGAAAGTCAAATGTGTTTGGTCCCTGCTTAGATAAAAGTTTCTCAGAAAAGTTTTTATCCCAAATTGCACCTAACGTTCCGTCACTAAATGTCACATCAACTTGGACATGGCCATCATTTGTTAGCCTGAATCCAAATAAATGTCAGCTATGTTGTCTGGGGCCTCGTCATTGACTACACAGTAGTAAAAATCACGTATGGCCAACTATCTTCATTGCTCCTCTAAAATTAACCACCAATCAGATTCCTGATCTCCAAACATGATTATAGATCCGTTTTAGAATCAGTTGATCTGATTTCCTAGATCAACCACTCTTAATTCAACTAGCAATCATCGCCTAAAATGAAATACACATAAATGATGAATAAAAGCTACATAAAATTAACCAAAGCCTGACACTGCTTTTACCGAATATATGATTAATAGCATGTTACAAGCCTATTTATCAAATTTCCGATCTTTTTAACCGAGTACATTAAAAACAGACGATATCCACCCAAGAGTAACCGCGATCTCTTACTCGACAATCGACAAGTTTGTAAACTGCTGCTTTAAAAAATAGACCTTGGATATCTTCCATACAGCCAGCCGGCCACCAACAAAATGGTTAGACACGCAGGTATCCTCTGCTATCACAACAAAGATACAGCTTGTAGAGTAATGTCGATTCTGATTGGTTACAACAGTTTTCCACATAAACCGTTGCTCAATGTCAGCCTCATACTGTTGACAAACCTACATCATAATCTCACTACCTTCCGCAAGTTGTCCCAACACGATGACAAAGAAACCTCGCGCGTTACACTTCTGCTCATAACTCATAATTTCATGACAGTCTTTCTAAACTAAATATTAGTACTTCACGCAATGCAATAAAAAGCACGGCCCAAACATCTAATACAAAGAATAATTCTCATTTTAAAATACTAAAGACATATACATAACAAAATGCAGAATTAATATTAAAAAATTAACAACGGTCCATTATACGGAACTACTGCATGCCGTTGCAAATTCTCGTGGAAACTGTACATTGTGACGTGTACTTCTAGAATGAGACTAATTACATATTTTAAGAAATATCTTTCTACGCCGACTCGATATATTTGAACAAATAATGAGTACAATCATGCAAAGTTATCAACGGGTAAATCAATACAAATAACATGTGTGCAATGTGAAGAAAATAATTTGTGTTTCATGTTAAGTTCCTGTCCATATAAACATTTCTTCGTTTAGAAAAATTAAACTACATTTCTAATGATATTTTTTTCAATTGTTTTGACGCAATTTTTTTCAGTGTTTTTCATGAATACACATTAAACAAACTAATTAAAGGGAGGGCATTAAATATACATGAATAGTTTTCAAAAGAGTTTGTTCAAGATCACACTTTCAAAAAAAAATTCAAGCCTGGATCAAATAATAATATATTATTTTAGTATATGACACAATCACAATTTCAATTTTGAAAATCATTTGAATATCACACAAATCTGTATAATGTAATTTACTGCGGACAAGGACTTCAATATAAATGTTGTAATTTCAAAAATAAGTGGCACTGGTCTTTGATACGATCATAAATCGGAGGTTCAAAATAAACCAACAGATTTATAAGTTTACAAGACAACCCTGTTATACCAGCTTTAAGCAAAAAATATGCAAGATGGAGCATTTGTTATATCGCAAATGCAAACATATGTTTTATTATTTGCTGTTTTTCGTCACTGCTAACTTTAGAGTCAGAATCGTGAAGTATTGAACGATACTGAACACCTTGATATTGCACGCACGTACACGACACGTTGAAAATGGTATAGTGTATTACGAACCACTTTGTAAACAATTCATGTAGTATACGGATTAGGTTTTGGTTGATTAACTTTGTGAATGAACTAAACACGCTCTTTCTTCCTTTTGAAAGTATAGATGATATGATAATGTTAACGATGAGAACGAATTCACTGAGTCAGAAGGAAACTTTCAAAGAAGCACGTGAATTTGCAATGTCAACAACAAACGTGAGAGACTCAGTAATTGAAAATACTGTTCTGATCATTGAAACCGTTTTTTTTTAGGAGAAATAGTCGAATCATTTCGCAAATAGAATGGTTCAGACTATGAACAGAGCTTTCTTGGTCTATACAAATATAATATACTGAGGTCAGTGACTATTGAATATCTATCAGAGACGAACCATTTAACATGTCTGTCCAAATACTAGAATCCAGAAACAAACGTTACTGAAAGTGTGGTAGGCAATTATGATGATAAAGTATTATTTTCGTACAAATCGATGATAAAGTATTATTTTCACTAGCTAAATGGACTGCCACATAACAGGTGATTTTCATTATTCCCCATTTAACTATTTTGATACAATTTTAGGCTAGCGATAGATGTCATGCACCGTATGATACAGGTTATAGCTGGTGTCCCTCCAACAGCAAGATGCGAGTAACAAGGCAAAAACATAATGTCTTCTTAGCTGGTAATAAGAATGGTAATAAATATACTCGCATTTATGCATTTGATGTTCGTCAAAATATACTTTCTTGGCTAGTTCTACAAATCAGAATAGCATGCCATTTAAAACCTTATATATGACGAAGGTGTACTGAACTTTTGAGTAATTTTCCAAATAAAATCTGCACTGAATTGACCCAATAAACCAGTCCATTATAATCATAGAAGCAGAATTCAGTTGGATCAACACAAAAGCAAAATCCACCCATTTCAGACTAAGTTAAAAAGTGATTGCAATGCGCATTCACTCACAATATGACTCCAAATTTCAATTTTATGTAGGCCAAAATGATGATTCTTTATTTAACTACTGTCGAGCGCGATGATGATCAGAGGTCGCTCGTTGTGCTGTGTGCGCATTAATATTGTTTTTATGTATTGATGAATCTACATCAGCGTATTTATTAATATAGCATAATTTCAATTGCTTTGTTTCTTGTAGTGTATTTTTTAATTAATCCATAGGTAGAATAACAAAATGAGGATATGATCAAAAGGTTATTGCATTTCTATGGGAAAATATTAACTCGTGTTGTTTTCTAAAAAAAATATACTTCACTCCCAAGGCTTGTACAGTATTATTCAGAATAACTTCGGTCGTATTTTTCCATACAAATGCAGTAACTTTTAAATAATGGCTGTCTGATTTTCAACCAAGGTGCATAGAAAAATAATTCTTATTTTTTTAAAATAAATGTTCAGTTCTATAATTATTTGAATTAATAACATACTGCTATGAATACACTACCACACATTTAAAATTAAAATTAAAATTATCTTACCAACTGTAAAAATTGTTGGTGGAGTATAAAGTTATCGTTGTTGATTGGATAAAAGAGAGTGTGTCAGATTACGGAAAATAAGTCATATATTGTTTCTTAAAAAATTGAATAAATGAATGAATGAATGAATGAATGAATGAATGAATGAATGAATGAATGAATGAAGGAAGGAAGGAAGGAAGGAAGGAAGGAGAAAGGAAGGAAGGAACGAACGAGCCAACGAACGGAGGAATGAATGAATGAATGAATGAATGAATAACTGCAGTGTAATATCTATGAAAATTATAAAATGGAATCTGTCCTATAAAAATCATATGGTCGGACTGGGAGGATGCTTTTCTGGGACAATTCCTCTGACCCTCCCCACTCCATTTTAGATATTTGGATATTTTATTTTGGGGTATGCCAAAAAAAGTCAATGTTGTAAAAATGGCGTGGGAACGATCAGAGGTTACTCTGACTAGATTTCTTGGCGATAAGTATTGTTACGCTAAATGACATTTTTTTAACAATGATACCTTTTATTTGCTTTGCTAAGGAAAATACTGTTATACACTACGAGTCTATTTTCGTTAAGGAAATCAAATTGCTGAGACGTTTACCTTAAGAGCTCGAGATCAAACTACACCTAACAAAAATCCCACCTGAAGTCCTCAAGAGCGGTAAACCAGCACTACTCCTGCCCCTGCATGACTCCTTTCCCTCTGCTGAGAACAGGGACACATCCCTCATGAAATGCGGTAAACCAATATCATTACTTTGTACAAGAACAAAGGAGACCGTAGCGACTGCAACAATTATAGGGGCATCTCCCCCTCAGCATCATCGGTAGGGCTTTCCTACGTGTCGATCTGTTGATCGTGCAGACTCTAGCCTCCCACGTCCACCCAGAATCCCAATGTTGTTTCCGAGCCGGCAGGTCTACTGTAGACATGATCTTCTCATTACACCAGTTGAATGAGAAGTGTCGTGAGCTGCAGATGCCCCTCTACATCGCTTTCATAGACCTGACGAAGCCGTATAACCTGGTCAGCCGGAGTGGACTCTTCAGGCTCCTGGAGAAGACTGGCATACCCTAAGACTGCTCGCTGTCATCACATCGTTCCACGAGAACATGCAAAGCAGAATGTGCTTCAACGATGTAACAATGGGGGCCCTCCCAATCAGTAGTGGAGTGAAGCAAGCTACTTTGCGCCGATGCTGTTTGCCATCTTCCTCTCTGTGCTTCTCCAGTACACCTTCAAGGACTGCAGTTAGGGTGTGTACATCACTACCAGGGCTAATGGCAAGCTGTTCAATATCGCCCGTCTCCACGCAATGACTAAAATCAAAGAGGCTCTCATCCATGAATTGCTCTTCCCCGACGATGCAGCCTTGACAACACACACTGAAGATGTACTTAATCAGCGGGTATGGCGCCATCCACACCTGCAAGGAGTTTGGACTGATCATCAGTTTGAAGAAGACAAATGTCATGAGGCAGGATGCGGACTGCCCTCCCACCATCACCATCGATGGGTACAACCTCGAAATTGTTGACAACTACACATACCTTGGGTCCACCAACTCCAGCTTGCACTCCATTGATGCTGGGGTGAACGGCAGGATTGCCAAGGCAGCAGCAATTATGACCAGACTGTACCAGAGGGTCTAAAACAACCTCAACCACACCGAGAAGACCAAACTGCGCGTCAACCAGGCCTGCGTGCTCAGCATACTCCTCTACTGGACAGAACCTTTACCAATTCTCTTTCAGACGCATTTTTTTTTACCTTACTTTGTTTTAGACAATTACCTCTCTTGGGGACATAGAAAAATCCATTGAGAGAAAAACAATCAACCGCAAAAGAGATGATATAGCAAAACCAAGCAAGGACAGGATGCTACCTTACCTTTTCATGGCTTCCAAGTGTCTTGTGAGTTCCTTTGAGGTGTGTGACCTGGGCAGGCTTTAGCATGATTGGGGCACGCCAATAAAGATTGCCATTTCAGAACCACAAGGAAACTTCATGCCCTGCTCTAGTGGAGGCTGCAACCTTTACTAGATGTCCATTTAATTAGTTTTTTCGATATATTATGTTGTCGTTTTGACTGTGTTGGCACAAAGCACTGCTAACATTTTGAAAGTCTGCATGTGTTGTCGAAATTACATTTGTTACTGGGGTGTTTATGACATTAATTCGCCTGTAAGTTCTCCCGAGTGGAAAGGAATTTTTTCCTGAGAGAATGGCAGTGATGACTATGTACTTGGCGACCGAACCTTCAATGACGGGGGCTTTAAATTGTATATCCTCAACAGATTTCACAAATCTGAGATTTTCCAGGCTGAAGTAGTAGGTTGGGTTGAGGTTGAAAAAGTCCTTGTAGCTCAGCATTTGTTGGTAAGCGCAGGCCACATTGTTGCTAGTGTGGTCTAATTTAATTTCCTCAAGCTACTCTTCGTAGTCATTAGGGGACCGATTTACCACTGTAACAATGATCTTATAAAAAACAAAATCATTGGGCTTCGATTTTAGTTATGTAGCCATATCTAGTCTTGGATGGCATTGAATATGTGCCGAAGTGCTAAGATACCCTGCTGGGTGCTAATATGCCAGGAAAACAGAGTTGAACATCTTTGGTCATGGTCCCCATGCTTGATGTTAAGCCGGTTGATCTCCATTGCAAGTAGCGGAAACCGGCATGCCAGTGGTGATCCTGCTAGGCAAAGATGATGTCAAACTTTCTGCATTTTTACAGTTAAACACCATGGTGTGTTTTGCGCCGAAAATAGCCTTGCGTACAGTTCGGTAAAAGTCGAAAGTATGAGTCAGTGGTACTAGTACAAGTAAAGTTACCATGCGCCACAGCGTCGACTAATGTCGAGGTTCCTACATATCAATGCTTGACCATCTCATCAGGCTTTTATGACCTTTGCAAGGGCAAACTGGGTATCGTCAGCTTGGTTTGTTGTGACCCTTTTTAACAGCATCGACGGACATGCGCTGAAGGTGTAGTCGTCGCTTTAGCAAAAAAAAAGGCCTAGACTGGTCGTGGCGACAGCCACGTTATCTAAGGCAGGACTGAACTTCATTGTTATTGGTTAGATTACAGGCACTGTCAAAAAGCGACATTGCACCATTATTGACTTCATTCAACTTGTGGTTTGATCATTCTTGTATTCTTTTGTGAGTTAAACAAGAGCCTTTTAAAAGACTTCGCGCTAGGAAACTAGTGATTTCAGTTTATATAAATTGAAGTCAATTATATCAGGGGCCCTATGTTGAGGGTGGAGGTTTGTGAGTTTTGGAAGAATGGCATTAACAGATATAAACGTTGTCTTTGCAAAGATCTTCTAATGTTTTGAGAGAAGAAGATCTGCGCTTATGGTCAAGTTGCCTGCAATAGTATTACACGTTTCAGCTGCAGATGAAACCAAATCAGTGACATTTTGAAAGCCCATCTTGCTTACAGTAGCATCGACTTCGCAACGGGAAGTGCCAATTTACTAATGCAATCATATAGCGCCTTTATAGTTTTTTATGTCTCGGTAGCAGCGAGGAATTCCGAAGGCAGTCTGGATAGCATCGACGTCTCGCGAGGCTATGGACCTGATGGTGGTTCTAGCCAGTATATTGGCAGTCGCGGGTGCTGCTGTAAATGTTATGGCTTAGATGAAGTCACAAAATCCCTTGTCATTGGTATTTGTGTCCACGTAGGAGAGCTCCACAAGATATCATGGACGATATAGATATCACGGTGGCGATCTGGACTATATGTGTGTGACGTTGTATTCCTGACTGAGAATGGAGTTCGAGGGATCTAAAGTGTCGGGCTATCCGAGTAGTCTCTTTGATAGTATACTCTTGAATAATTGCATGTCCGTTGCAATATCTCTGCAATTGTATTGTTGGTTTCCATTTGTGCCCGAGTCATTAGGGTCATCAAACAGATCTTGAATTAATACTCTAACAGATGGCCTTGATCTCTCTGACTAATATTGGGGACGCGTTGCCATCCGGAAAAGACCCTACTAAATTCATAAGCGTTTGGCCTAATTGTCTGGGCCACTGTCAGTGTCAGCTCCATGCGCTGTGCGCCTCATTTGGAAGGTTAGCTGCCTACTCTTCCAGTCTGCTATTCATAATCTGTCTTAGTGAAAATCTTGTGTATTTCTCCATGCCGTTTTGCAATGGCACATATTTCCATTTGAAGCTTGTTTTTTTTATAGCCTCCATGTCTAAGTGACCATCGTAACTGAGACGGTCATGAAACACGTTTACCATCTTCATTGTTTTCTGGATAGATGTGTATTGGTAACATGGCAGTGGACTTGTATCATTACATAGTTCCTTGCAACAGATGTGACCGTCTGTGGATTTTTGGAAAACCTTGCAATCATCGAGAGCGATTAAAATCGTAGCGTGCGGACGAACTCATCCTGGATCTCTTCCATTACTCTAGAGGCTCACATGTTAATTGCCTCGAAGTCTGCGTAACTATTGTGCGCTTGCGCATCTACTGATGGCTTGCTTTACTCCAATAAGAACACAAGCTGGGGTATTTTGTCTATAGCGCTATAGTCTTTGGTGTGGGCTTCCTGTATGTTGTCCTGGCTGAAGATGTGAAGGTAAAAGTCTGTTTAAGCCTTTTATCATAAATAGGGGTCGTTTCGTCATTGTATGTATCATGGGTTGCAACGCAAATTGCTGCCAAGGCATTTTCCTATCTGGAACAATTTTGTTGTGGCACTCAACCATGCTTGTTTCACTAAACTTTACAGATACTTCAAGATAAGTCGTTATCTATAAAGTCAGAGTTGCTAAAATGCTGGCTATACTTTCCTGGACGATCTACAATTGATAATTCCTAATATGACAAATAGTTAAAACAATGAGAGAAACAAACACTACCAACGAATCATTTCATTGAAACTTAAGCGGACTTCGCATTATCGGTTCATATTACTTTTTATTTTCTATAATGACATCCCACCCTGATTGAAAATCATAGTTTTGTTTTGTCATTGCAGTCACTTACGCCTTGAAGTTCTGTGGTTAAAGATGGATAGTGAACTAATAGGTTTTTGGTACAGAGCAATTAATATTTCTAGTAATTTATGAATGTTATCATAAATGAGGTAAAATAAGCGCATGTGTTTCTGTCAAATACTCCAAATATAAACTAGTGGGAGCAATTACATTTCAAAAGAAGCGAAAGCATCACTTAGGGGATAGTTTCTGGTTAATCCCCATCTTATCTATGAGTGAATAATTTTGGGAAAATAATAACCTGTATAGTCTTTTGTCTCAATATTCACCCGATATGATGAACAAAAACATGCAAGAATGTATTATAACATATCGGAATATGTTAGTATTGAGCTATAGTTTCATGTGAACATTAATAGAGCAGTAGAACATAAAAATTGTAGTATGTGCAATCTCTCGAAGAGTAAATGCAACCGTTGGAATGAATTGTGTTGATAGGCAGCAGTTGGGGAGGAACACTTTCAGTGCATGCTTTAAGATAAGACAGCTGTACCCACATTTATCGTTCATAATGCAAAAATATCACTATTAGGGGAACGTGATCAGGAAAACAAAATGCATAGCGCTTTTCGTGTTTCTCATAGTGGGGGAAATTAGAATATTAGAAAATTCTGACTTTGATGGAAAACGACTGTGAAATGAGAGAGAGAGAGAGAGAGAGAGAGAGAGAGAGAGAGAGAGAGAGAGAGAGAGAGAGAGAGAGAGAGAGAGAGAGAGAGAGAGAGAGAGAGAGAGAGAGAGAGAGAGAGAGAGAGAGAGAGTACGCGCAGTTCAGACTCACTGTTATTGATAATTGTTTCCTTTGCTTTGCAGTTGCTGTTGCAGCAAGGTATGGTTTATCTGGGATGAAATTTTCTAATAACCGGTCGTGGATCATCTGTGAGTTCTAATATTGCTTTTATCAACCCTCTTGGATTCATTATTCCGTGCTCTCGTGCTCATTGCCAATGTTATTTCTCAATCGGCATTCTTGTATATAAGGGATAAATATTGTCTTATTGCTTCTTTATCAATAGTAATTTATATATAAAAATGATTGATTGATTGATTGATTGATTGATTGATTGATTGATTGATTGATTTAATTTTAACGGCGCACCAGCACTTTTAGGCTATTTAGCGCCATACAGTAGGTCATATTTGTAAAAAGAAATATTCAATATCGACCAGCGATATAGTAAAAAATCCATAGTAGTTAAATATAAAATGGTAAATGTTGGTAACAGTTAAAAATATTGGTTCCTGATCAACGGGAAATGTAAATGATGTATCTTGATGAACGATGTAAATAATAGTTGGTATTTGCATTAGTTAAAAATTAGTTTGGGTAAGATCATACAAGTTACAGTTTAAAATAAAGATTTACTTCCTTTAGGAAATCTAAAATACTAGTGATTTGAATAGTATCAAAAAGTTCCTGCATGTCGTGTACATTATAGTATTTATCACGCGTAGGTTGCAGATCGGAACACGTGGTCATAAAGTGTTTAACAGTAAATGGTACATGGCAAGGAACGCACTCTGGTGGATCTTCACCTTTTAGTATGTGTGAGTGGGTAATGTATGTATGACCGATATTGGCATTAGAGGTAACGAAGAAGCAGACCGGGCTGCTAAGATGGCCCTATCTTTAGAACCATCGGATTTTAAATTACCATATTCTGATTTTAAACCTTGTATCAAAAAGTATCTACGTCAAAAATGGCAGGTATCATGGGATGATGCAATCAATAACAAACTTCATGCCATCAAACCAACCTTGGGAGAATGGACTCCTTCCTACAGAACTATTCGTAGGGAGGAGGTTGTCATTGCAAGAATCAGAATCGGTCATATAAAAATGAAATTCTTTGATACTTGACAACATAGTCGGCTTTCTATTTGATTGCATTATAGCTTTTGTAGATTGGATTACTTCAGTGTATCGCCTTTCTCTTTCTTTTCCTGTTTTACCTTATTTAGTATGGGGAAAAACTTAGCATAACTTACAGGACATGATGAATTTTTTACGGCCACAAATCGTACCATTCTTTTTACAGATGGATTTGTTTACTCTCACATCAAGCTCTGCTAAATAAACAAGCTCACCTTCGCAAGGAAAGTCAAATGTGTTTTGTCCCTGCTTAGATAAAAGTTTCTCAGAAAAGTTTTTATCTCAAATTGCACCTAACGTTCCGTCACTAAATGTCACATCAACTTGGACATGGCCATCATTTGTTAGCCTGAATCCAAATAAATGTCAGCTATGGTGTCTGGGGCCTCGTCATTGACTACACAGTAGTAAAAATCACGTATGGCCAACTATCTTCATTGCTCCTCTAAAATTAACCACCAATCAGATTCCTGATCTCCAAACATGATTATAGATCCGATGCTTTAAGATAAGACAGCTGTACCCACATTTATCGTTCATAATGTAAAAAATATCACTATTAGGGGAACGTGACCAGGAAAACAAAATGCATAGCGCTTTTCGTGTTTCTCATAGTGGGGGAAATTAGAATATTAGAAAATTCTGACTTTGAAAGAAAACGACTGTGAAATGAGAGAGAGAGAGAGAGAGAGAGAGAGAGAGAGAGAGAGAGAGAGAGAGAGAGAGAGAGAGAGAGAGAGAGAGAGAGAGAGAGAGAGAGAGAGAGAGAGAGAGAGAGAGAGAGAGTAAAATCAATTTTATATCACTGTACCTCTGGACTACATAGACTCTAAGGAAGTAAAATAATATAACATAACAATTGTATGTACTCATGAGTATCCAATTTTTTTTAAAATTTTAAATGAGACAGCTTCCTTTAAAATGATTTACCAATTCGCCAATAAGATAAAAACTTAGCCGCAAAGGTGAATGTTTTTTTGACTGAAACAATTTTATGAAGATAGAATAAAATCGTGATTCAAATTGGTTGAACTTTCCAAAACAGGTGAGTGTCTACTTCTGGATTCTGATATTGAACGGTAAAACATTTTCCTTGTGATGTTAAATCTGCTATTGTATGTAAAGAAATCGTTCCCATCATGGCTCGGTGCAAAAGAATTCCAAGGGGGAAAAATTGCATTCTTACTATATTCGCTTGACTTTTACCTATATATCTTAATTAGAAATTTCTGACACAGTACATGTAGCTCGAGTACAAGTTTATGTAATCCAAGTTTTTAATGATAGTTACCAAATGAGGACTGCATTACCGGAAATCATCGCAACGCAGCAAAACAGATTACTCCAGAAATTGGATCTCATTATTAAGTTTCTTATCATTCTCCTTGAGCGTTTTGGAAATGCTGCTAATTTAAAACTAACATTTCTTAAGGCATTTTGGAATTTGAATTGTTTATAAAGATTCCATTTCTTTTTCGTTTTATCATTCATTTCATTCTTACATTCCTATGTACCATCGTGTAATTATTTTCGCCTCTCATAGCTTTCTTTTAGTGTTTGTTTTCTACCTTTGTAAGTGTTAGTTCCATTAACGAAGAGCTTCCTTAGCTCGACACTTTGGGCAAGTAATACTAATGGGCAAACTATAACACTTATTACAGAAGTATTTTAAATAAACTTTTTGCGTACCAATTATTACACCTGAAAAATATGTCGTTTTCATCATTTGCAAACACGTTTTCCCTTTGATGTTTGAATACTGGTATGTCTGGATAACTGCATGCTTTGTACATAATTGCACGTTTGTTGGGTAATTGTACTTTTGTTGGATAATTGTACTTTTGTTAGATAATTGTACTTTTGCTATACTTGTATAACACCAGTCAAGTCAGCGATTTCCAGACTTTTTAAAGTGACTGATAAAGCTCGGTCAAAATTATATTTAATTACTCTTTGAGATCATCTCAATCGAGAGCTCAGTTAAATGAGTTCAGCAACTTTTTCTTGAACTTAATAGTCCTTCGTCCTATATTCCCGTTCATGTGATAACATCAACCAATGAGCACTGAGGGGGTACGTCTAAGTTAGGATGGTCTATTGTCCTTCAAGAAGTAAGAAAACACTTATCATCGCACATAATGCATGTATAACATTTGCTTAAATAAAATGTGCTATGGGTTGAATCAGACGTATGAATTTTGCAAGCCCAATCGATAAATAAACTGTTAATTATTTCCCTATACAGATAAAAACGTTTGGAAACATTCAATACATATTATCACTTGTGATTGCTATAGTAATAAAGGGAAGCCTCATTACAATTCAAGTATGGAAATTGTTTTCTGCATGTGATATTCGACTCGACACTGTTCAACTGTCTACTAGATGATGTCACCTTTAGTTACATTGTCAGCAATGTTGAAGGTGCATGGACAGTAAAAAATAAAATACACATATTAAGTCAAAAAGTACAATCTTTCCTAGAGCTATTTTACAACAAAGCAGCAAAAGAATATTATTCGCTTGATCAGCGAAGTCAACGGTTGTTTAAAGCGAAGGAGATTATGCACCTCAACCCCAAATTTATACCTGCATTTTCCACGTCCGAAGGTCATTTTTGACACCATGTGATGCTCACAGTGAAAACAAACCCTTTTCTTAGGTGATAATTCTGCACAACATTGTGTTCTAAAGAGGCTGATGAGATTGAAAATAGTTGCCATCCATCCATGCCGTTTTTGATATATTTTACTTGCCCTGGACCCACGTTTTTACTTATATAGGGGCCAACTGCATAGTAACCATTAAAGGTGTGCATGCCTGATATCAATTTCAAAAACAACATAAACCCGAAACACAAAGTTCTCAAATATATCTATATCATTAATTAGTAAACAATAATAGCCTAAAGCGTCATATCATAGCCTTAAGGTAAGAACTTATACAGGGGCCAATTTACAAAACTAACCCCTGCCACCTAACAATTCAGTTATCTTGATCGTTCAACCGGGCGTGCTTTGTGAACACGTTGTGTCAAATAGTTTATAAAGTGTTCTTAGAGTGACATACTGCAAATGATCAGGTCATTCCAAACCTACATTACTCTTATAGTGCTGATACTTGTACGGTCAGCACTGAATACGTTGAAACTGACGTAAAAGTATATTGATAAGATGCGTGTATTCGAGTTCAAGTTCAAGTTCAAGTTCAAGTTCAAGTTCAAGAGAGAGAGAGAGAGAGAGAGAGAGAGAGAGAGAGAGAGAGAGAGAGAGAGAGAGAGAGAGAGAGAGAGAGAGAGAGAGAGAGAGAGAGAGAGAGAGAGGTTTGTCTCTGTCGATATCGATATTTATTTTGCACTGGAGTGCACAAAATGATATCGCGATGTATCTTCCAAGTGCATTATCATTCTTAAACTCTAAAAGCAAACGTTTCTCGCCATAGAAAGAAGATTGTTTTTTTTTTACCTTTTATTGTTTCTCTTTTCCAAGGGACCAGACACAAAACGGTATCATTGGTGGACAACCTTCGCAGTGCCAAAAAGAGCGTCATTAAGATTAACAGTCATCAAGATAAGATGTTTTAGCCCGTGCCATCGTGGTGGGACTAACATATACCGACAAGAATGACACGGCAGAATGAAAGAGGCTGGAAAAACATTAAAAAATATAACCGAGCCAATCAACAAACTCCTCTTACAGCAAGCGGGGATACCCAAAGACATCGCTTGTGACATTCCTAAAATGCAAAATTTGCAATACGTCTTGGCTCCACGCTACTCCTTGAAAGTCCACTCTCAAGAAGTGTGCGGACTTCTGTTATATCGAGGCAAAGATTTAAAAGACGGAAAATACATACACGTCTATCATCATGATGAACATTTCGATTCCATTACCAGTATCACGGTTATTACTGTGAGAAATGTGATTAATGGCAAGACAATCGAAAGCAACACAAGCATTGTGGAATGTGAGGGATGTTTATCCTCTAAGCTCTCTCTGGAGGAAGGACAAGAACTAGAGCATTGTCCAACTTGTCAGTGCAATTTTTTTTTCAGCCCTGCCTGTTACCAACAACATCTGAAGACGCACGTTTCACAGCAGAAATGTGCTTGTCAACCCCTGAAATTGTGCCCAACGTGTGGACAAGACATACGTACCAATAGTGCCAGGTTCAGGAAGAAACGATGTCAGATTTGTCGCCAAATCGTAGACTTGTAACACCAATGTTACATTCAAAAATACAATTCCAAACATGAAGAAGAAGACGATGACCAGAAGAAGAAAGGAAATTTCATCTTTTTTCGATTTCAAATGCATGCAAGAGACTGACATTCACATTCCTAATTTCTGCATGGCTCACCGAGCATGCGAGAAGTGCATCCAAGAGCCTATCTTTACTTATTGCAATCACTGTAGCAAGATTCCTGGTGGACGTGAAAAACTCTTTCGGGGACCCAACACATTGGACCCTATCGACGAGACTTAGAGCCAATAAGATATCGAACATTACGGAGATTGTCATCGCTATGCCAGGGTGATGGCTTAAGATTTCTCGGGATACGATGGTCAATTTCTTTTGAGATACCCTACGGAACAAAGTACTGAACGTCCTAAAGTGACTTTGAAGGGAGCCAAACTCATCTACATGTAAGTGGGGCAAGTGCAGTTTAAAGATTCGATAAGTTACTTGGCCATGCCTTTGAGTCTCATGCCTAAAACGTTTGGAATAACAGAAATGACCAAAGACTATTTTTCACGCACTTTTTCAATGCTGAAGCCAATCAACACGTTGTTCTATCCCATTTTCCTGAGGCTTACTACTACGACCCCGAAAACATGCAAACGGAGGCTTTCTATGCTTGGTACCACACTCACTCCACAGACCCTTTCGACTTTTAGGAAGAAATGGGAAAGTATTATCGTTCCGACGTGGGCTTTTTACGGCGTTGCTATAGAAAATTTCGAGACGTGTTCATGGAACACGGAGGGATCGAACCTTTGAAAGAATCCTGCGCTATTGCCAAAGCATGTTCCTTAGTGTAACTCCAACGATTCATGCCCGAAAACAACCTGACTGTCATAATTCCTTAAACGACTAACTTTGTCAAAGGTCAATACTCGGTCAAAGCCCTACGTTGGCTACATTACTTGTGCAACAAGGAAGACAAATGGATCCAACATGCCCTCAACGAAGAAGGAAAAAGACGATTGGCAGGTATTCTGTGGATGGCTGGGAATGAGAAAATCCCAACAGAGTGTACGAGTTTAACGCTTGCTTATTTCACGGATGTCACATCTGTTACCCGCAACGTGACACTAAAAAACAAGTTTTACAACGAACCATGAAAGACATGAATGAGGCTACTTGTCAGCGTCGCTTGAAGTTAGAACAGCAAGGATGCCAAGTAGTGGAACATATGGGAACACGAATACGATCACCAATTGAAAATCGATCCTGACTTCAAGCGCATCGTGGAAAGTTATAAGCTGGTGGACCATCTGAACCCGATGTATAGTTTCTAAAAATGACGGACGAATGCCACCTGTGTGCTGTGCCAAGCCATTGAGAAGAAAGGAGAATAAATAAAATGCATGGACGTCTGTTCGATGTATCCTTACCTAGGCAAATATTGTCAGTTTTTCCGCGGAGCACACACAATTGATACGGAACACATCGACCTGAACATTAGTAGGATTGGTTAAATGTAAATTCTTGCCTCCAATGAACTTGTACCATCCTGTCTTACCTCACCATTGCCAAGGTACGGTTGCCGTACATTGTGACCTTAACTATTCAGTACAACATTATCATGGGAACTTTGTTATAATTACACCTACCATGGAAAGTTATAATGATATACGTGTGAAACCCGATGGATGCGAAAGCAATGCCACTTTTTACCGTACACCTTTTCACTTTACTGGTTTTATGGTGGGTATCATCCTCCACGGGAAAGCATGCGACTACCACCCTACTGATGTCATGGAAAACTGAGCAAAGTCCAAATGAATATCATAATACTCTTATCGAAATAAACATGTAAAAGACGAATATTCGTTCCTAGTGCAATTGCCTGAATGATGAGACTTTGGATGTTGATTGCATACCTTCCAAGGAAAATGGCCAAAGTGTCAGAGAGGATCTACCACTGAAGAATCAGCCGGAGCCAGTTTTTTTTCCTACTTAGGCCAAGGGGATAAAATCACGTGATTCAGCTCAGTGTAACTTCACGAGTGGGAGAAGAAAGATTCCTCTTACCTGGATCATGGGTGATGGTATCCGGATTGTCACTACCTACTTTTAGTCGGACCTTGTCATTTGAGTGACATACCATGTCGTTTAAGAAACCAGCTTGGTTAGAAGTCAAACATTGTACAACATCCAGACAAGTATTTAAACCCCATTTAGAAAATAATATTCAATTATTACCAATCAAATTGTAAGAGAGGTTCTTCAGGGTAGTTTGGCTGCGACTTGCTAGAGCAGCATCTTAATTTGTCACTGTAGAACATTTGTGTCGAGAAATTCACAAAAGGCAAAGTGAAAAATGTCAACACTTGTGTTAGATTTCTCTGGATCAAGCGTTTGTTCTTCCTAAAATTCCGCTTTAGACTGTTTACATCAGAAGATTTATCAATATTTTTGATCGTTATTTTAAACGTCAATGGTCAGAAAGTACTCACTTTGTCCGTTACTTTCGCTCAAAGAGAATTTTTTAATAACATATTGACATGGATACTTTCTAAAGAAAACATTTGCGGTTTACTTGTGGATTTGCGAAAATGCATCTCCTTAGAGTTAGCCACAATACAAGTGAAACACAAAGAACAAGTGTATCCATTACGTAACCGATGTTTGAACCACGGTACCCAAAGGCTATAAGAGCATTGATTGTGATGAAAGTGTTCCAGTGGTTGACATTGGTCGACTACCTCTGGGCGAGAAGAGTTGGTTTGTTATTGATTCTTTTGCTCCCAGGAAAACTTACTGCAACGAATTCCAGAAGAAGAGTTAAAGGATTACCAAAACCGTTAACACAATGTAAACTTCTGAACAGTGTGTAATGTGCAAGTTAGTGACTAAATATTTGGGATATGTCGATAGAACACGACACTTATGTTCAAAACGTACAATTATTGCCTCCGACAAAAAATAGGTATAGAAAAATTCTACCATGCCACGACCTAAATCATTCGTTTTACAACACATTTCGTGCAAAGAACAGTGGAAGATTACCATTTCATTTTACGAGAATAATGCTCATTGAATTTGTGTATACGTTTGGTGTGTGTCTTAATGACATGATTTCTGGGATTTCGTTTGCCAACCAATTCCTTGTGGACTCTACGAAAAATACCTACCACTCAAACAGCATTAAAATTGTCCAGTTAAATATCCACGAGAGACTCTTTCTGCTCAAAGCTTTGCGCTCTAATCTTGATTCTTCTCGACCTCTTCGGAAGATTCGTGAACTTTTAGGTGCTCAAGATATATACGACGATGTGTATGTAATTTGTGACTTACACCCTTACTGGAAAGAAACACATGACTGGAAAGTTGGGCATTCGAGACTTCGACTTAATAAGTGGCCCACTATGCCCAGTGAAAAAATAACTTTTAAACCTACGTTGGTGACAGTGCCATAATAAGAACAGTCCATCACCGAGGTAAACCACTCTCTTCAAGACATATCTGTCATCGACATCCCCAAATTCACATTACAGGAGGAAAATTGTGTAATTGTGCCATGGAAAGTGGAGAGTCTAAGAACTTTGCACACTGTCCCTAAGACACCACATTTTGATCACGAAATATGTTGTACAGACACTTGTGTATATTCTACTATAAATGTTTCAATGTGTATTTTATTCATGTAATTAACCATTTAGCTTTTATGCACTTTGTCTTTATTATTGCTCACAATGAAAGATGACAACAATAAACGTGTCCTGAAAAAGCATAAATATTCCTATCTTTCTTCGTGTCAAAAGTGACATTCCTTGCACTACTATGGCTACCTCTACTGTCATCGATACATGAGGTTACACTCTGTGGGCTTTTGATTTCACTCCAGACCAGGGCAGCGACGAGGTACATTTCCAATTTCCACCCTATAAAATCCAGTCAACTGCGTGTGTGACTTCAGTTTGCAGATGCTCTCACGAAGACGGTGAACGTCATCCTGTATGGTGAAAAATCTAATAATTGGAAGGAAAGCATGAAAGCAGAACTCGAAGGCAAAGACAAAGAGAATATAGTGGTCAAGTCCAGATGGCCAGAACAAGAACAACATTTAGTGCTGTGTTTTGCCAAACACTTGTCGGATAACATTACCGAATTAGTCGAGATAGATTGCGTTTGATGACAACACGATCAACACAACAACTCCAGTCAACTTCAACACGATAAATGTCTCATGGTGAGCCAAGAAGAAAAATTAGGACGAATATATGGAGCCTCATCTCGGAAGAAACTGTGTTGCAAGAGTGGTGTAAATGCTTGCGTGATCAATCCTGTCCTCTATTGACTTCTTTAGAGATCTATAGCATCGAAGCTCTCTTAGCTCAGAGTTGGGAGACAAGGCGAAGAAACTGTTACTTGTCAGAGATTATGCAAGTTAAATGTCAGAATTGAATTGATGACTTTTTATTGCCTGTGAAAAAAGAAAACAAATAAATGGATAGCTGGAAACCTTATTACCATTGAATAACAGTTTGTATTCTGCTGCTTGGAATTCTGTCTTGTTTTCTAAACCTCCTCATCACAAACCTCAAGACCATAAAGCTTATGCCATCAACACGGACGACAGTTATCTTGCAGGAACTCACTGGGTAGCCGTCTACTTTCCTAAATAGCTAAATAGGATTGTGTAGCGCATTTAGATTCGTATGGATTACCACCTCCTTTGGAAGACGACATCATTCAATTTATAAGAAGAAATGCCCAGACGACACTATTCAATAATGTGAAATTATAAGGAACAGATTCCATGGTGTGTGTACAATATAGTGTGTATTTTCTTCATGCATGCAGTCTGGGGTATTCCTTAGAACATTTAGTGACTTATTTTGATCGTAACTCTTCTAACAACTATTAGAAAATAGATGGTTTGTGACCATTATGGCTATATTTTGTCTTTAGCTAGAAAACGTAGTGTACATTAATAGAATTGACATCGTTGTCAACCTTAACAAAAATAAATTGTTTGATGTTATTGTTACTTGTTAGCCGTTTGTTGAATACAAATGTTGTTTTAAAAAAAAACATGTCTGTCATTTGCTTTCAAACAAAATCACTGTGAATATAAGCTCTTTGACGTCTGTGTATCCCTCACCTGGACATCAGCTATCATAACGTTCCGACCCAACCAAAACCTAGTAGGGATGTTTGTTTTGTTACCATATAAAGCAGGTCGGTCTCCAGTCTGCCCATCCATGGTTGACTCGTCTACCTATGAACATGAATTCAAGACTAACAAATCTGAATGAATCAATTTACACCGTGTCAGGCTGAACCTGATACCGAAACCTGACAAAATAGAAAATGTCAGGATGCTATCAATAGCCTAAGACATGCTGAAAAAAGGTCTTCAGAGAGGAAATCAATAGGAATGGATAGAGAAATACAGACTTCAGAAGCAGAGTGAACATCAGCAGCAAAAGCGGCAACATCCAGGCGTAGGTTTTGTTGACTTTCGTTTGGACACCAATGAGGTCTCCTTCTCTTTCCGCAGAAGCAGGTCCTATCCTGTAGGAAAGAATTTTGCCAGACGGGGACGCAATCTTGGACAGTAGAAAGATTGACATCGCTTTCCGTCAACAAAAACAGCTATTTTCAGGACTACCCCAATACTCTCGAAAACATATACTAATTCAGTTGCCAAAACTATTTATGCGTTTGTATATTAAAAGTATAGATGTGTCTATAAGCACTTCGCTTCTCTGTCTTGTCTGATAGTGTATGTCTGTGTTTGTAAATCAAAAGGTTAGCGCGAGTGTTTCTTTTAGGTCAGCGCATTCCATGGGATGGTAATAGTGGTATAGTATCTTTGGTGTAAGGTAATATTTTCCTTCAAGTCCGTGCTAGATGGATATGAAAACAAACGCGCGTCAGTCTGGCTACTAACGTTGGCCTGTTAACAATAATAAAAGAGTAGCAGAATTGCCTAATTGTTAGAGCTGCAAATGCACGTGGAGTGTGCCAGGCGAATTCAAGGAGGAACTGACATTGCCGAAACATCCTAGCTGGAAGAAGAGGAGGAGAAGACAAAGAAATAAGAGGAAAAGGAAATAAAGAGAGAGATACTAACTCACCTCATGATAAGGTCAGTGTGTGAGGTGACGCCAATGACCAGAAAACCTCCTAAGCCTAAAACAGTACTATTACCTCAACCATAGCCACAGCCAGAACAACTACAACAACAAAAACAACAACAACCCGTGCAGAGTGTGTGGTGCACGAACTGGAGGATACCATCATTGACAGGAGCATTTGAAGTTAAAAAGAAAAAGCAGCCCTTTTCAGGGCTGACAAGATCTCCAGAAAAGAGACTATTCAAGTTGTAAATGTGTGTGTATGTAAAGTAGTATGATTATAAACACCATCTAATTTACAGATGTGTATTTGTGTGTGTATGTTTGTGTTTTGCGTTCGCGTCCGTTTGTGTGGATAGTTTATATATGGTGTGTTTTTTCTTCTCATCCGTTTGTGTGGCTAGTATATATGATGTGTGTTTTCTTCTCATTCGTTTGTGTGAATAGTATATATGGTGTGTTATTTATTTTTATCCTTTTGTGTGGATACTATATATGTGTATTTTATGCCGTGCCATCGCGATCGTTTGTGTGGATAGTATAGTGTGTGTTTTATGCCATCACGTCATATAATAGCATGGTGCTGAGAGGGCGTTTTAGAGAGATGTTTTTAACGAGAGAGAGAGAGAGAGAGAGAGAGAGAGAGAGAGAGAGAGAGAGAGAGAGAGAGAGAGAGAGAGAGAGAGAGAGAGAGAGAGAGAGAGAGAGAGAGAGAGAGAGAGAGAGAGAGTGGCGAGGTTGTTTGCATTTATAGGATGGACAGGGAAGAGAATGTTAGCATACCTTGTTACTTTCATGTACCGTTGTTGCCATTTTTGGAAATAATCTTTTAGAAATGGCATATAACTAAGTACACGGGTAAACAAATTTGCTCCTGCCAGGTCCTCGAAGAATCAGCCTGAATTAGTCTAAAGAACATTATCTTTAGTAGTTATTAATATGGATAAAACGAATTTGCTAGGCTACAAAATGCGAACTCCTGAAAGTGCACTGAAGGAATAAAAAAAAATATAAAAAGTAAGAAAGGTATTAGGTTTTTTTAGGATTTCTTGTACAATTTACGCTGGAAATCTAGGAAGCTGAAACGATCAAGCGGAGCTAGCAATGTTTTGATAAGTGAATATCTTAAATAAAGCAAAGCTGTGTACATTATTACCCAAATTGCATCAATCAATCAGGCACCAAAATAAAGCCAATTAAAAAACTAAGATACATACCGAAGAAAACAGGAGGAATTCTTTCTCTATAATAACTTGAACTTATACATATTACGAAAATCGCCGACCTAATGTGCGTTTTCCTACCAGTAGTTCAATATCGCTTTGGGAAACGCCGGTTTTCTGTCTTCACGCTTGACGTTCCCTGATTCAGTTCAATGCATTTCTTTTTCCTTTATGACACACGCCTATAGCCGCTGGCCTCTTGTTTTAATCCGAGGAACTCGTTGACATATCCTGATGAAGTGCCAAGTTGTGATTCATTAGGGTCATACGGAGAGTTATAATACGACATGTCCTATATAGAGAAAGTTATAGTTAGACATGTCATATACAGAGAAAGTTATAGTTAGACATGTCATATACAGAGAAAGTTGGTAGTGTAGTTTGAAAAATACAGAAAAATCAGATAAGGTATGGTTTAATAGTGAATAAGCGTTCTGTAAATCAACTAGCAATCTATTGTAATACTTTGACAAAAATGGAAATTTCTAAGAAATGCATAAATAAGTCAATGTTCCATTGCGGATGAAAATTACATCCTGTTCTTTTCTTGTAAGGTTCTCGTCACCGGGAAAACTTTAAATTTCTTTTCTTTTTAATACAAAACGAATCCTTCTAGAAATGTTTCTCATGAACACTTTTTAGTACTTAAATAAAACGAAGCCTTTTCAAATAAGAAAACAAGCGATTCTATACGAAACTTATATGAAATTTATTTAATAGATCAACGAACAACATTTTAAAAAACGAGAAACAAGGACAACAGAAGACGTTTGTTTTAAAGAAGTATCACAAAAGAAAGTTAAAAATTGAAAATAAAATAATAGTTAAATTACTAAATATTAAGAACTCCTAAAGCTAACAAACAACATGGCAATGATTATGCTAGACTGAACACTGCATACACGAAGCAATATTTTTACTTCTCATATATGCAATCATCGTTGTAATTTTTTATATTAGTCATGTCACTGGTGGCGGGTAGCTGTATATATATATATATATATATATATATATATATATATATATATATATATATATATATATATATATATATATATATATATATATATATTTATGTCTGGAAATTGTACACATATTAATCTACTAATTTGTGTTTCAAACTTATTTGCCAGCATTTGAACATAAAACTTTCAAATTGGGTTACAAACTTTCAAATGAACAACATGTTTCAAGAAAGGATTTTGAAATTGAGCGACAAACTATCAAATACACAACATGGTTCAAGAATGGATTTATAAATTGGGTGACAAACTATCAAATACAAATGTTTCAAAAAAGAGTTTATTAAAATTGGGTGAAAAGCTGTCAAATACGCAACATGCTCCAAAACAGAATTCTTATATTGGGTGACATACTTTCAAATACATAACGTGCTATAAAAAGAAAATTTAAACAGGGCTGGATGACAAACTATCAAATACCACATGTTTCTAGAAAGGATTTTGATCTGCTGAAAATTCTTATTATTCTTAACTGTTTAAGTGAAAAAATATGCAATGTAAGTAAAGTACAAAAAATCCCAAGTAACTGTCTGTATAAAATAATCCTAACTGAATTCGACCTTGAGGATCATTTCAATGTCTTGCGCAACCATTAGCATAGATCAGTTTGGACCAAACTCCCGTTATCTTCTCATAATTTGAAAATTTAAATTGGGCGATATGGAAATAACTTTATAGAAGTGACAGTTATTTTGTTCGACATGACAACCATGATCTTGAAGAAGATGAATATCGTTTTTGTTTTTTTTTTAAAATATGTTCAGTATACTTATGTGCAAACTTAATATGTCCAGTATACTTACTTACGTGCAAACTTAATATGTCCAGTATACTTACTTACGTGCAAACTTAATAAGTCCAGTAAATACTTACTTATGTGCAAATTTAGTATGTCCATTATACTTATTTATGTGCAAACTTAATATGTCCAGTATACTTACTTACGTGCAAACTTAATATGTCCAGTATACTTACTTACGTGCAAACTTAATATGTCCAGTATACTTACTTACGTGCAAACTTAATATGTCGAGTTCACTTACTTATGTGCAAAATTATTATGTCCAGTATACTTAATTACGTGCAAACTTAATATGTCCAGTATACTTACTTATGTGCAAACTTAATATGCCCATTATATTTACTTATGTGCAGACTTAATATGTCCAGTATACTTACTTACGTGCAAACTTAATATGTCCAGTAAATACTTACTTATGTGCAAACTTAAAATGCCCAGTATACTTATTTATGTGCAAATTTAATATGTCCAGTATATTTACTTATGTGCAAACTTAATATGCCCATTATACTTACTTACGTGCAAACTTAATATGTCCAGTATACTTACTTACATGCAAACTTAATATGTCCAGTATACTTACTTACGTGCAAACTTAATATGCCCATTATACTTACTTATGTGCAAACTTAATATGTCCAGTATACTTACTTAAGTGCAAACTTAATATGTCCAGTAAATACTTACTTATGTGCAAACTTAATATGTCCAGTATACTTACTTATGTGCAAACTTAATATGTCCAGTATACTTACTTATGTGCAAACTTAATATGTCCAGTAAATACTTACTTATATGCAAACTTAATATGTCCAGTATACTTACTTATGTGCAAACTTAATATGTCCAGTAAATACTTACTTATGTGCAAACTTAATATGTCCAGTATACTTACTTATGTGCAAACTTAATATGTCCAGTATACTTACTTACGTGCAAACTTAATATGTCCAGTTCACTTACTTATGTGCAAACTTAATATGTCCAGTATACTTAATTACGTGCAAACCTAATATGTCCAGTATACTTACTTATGTGCAAACTTAATATGTCCAGTATACTTACTTACGTGCAAACTTAATATGTCCAGTATACTTACTTACGTGCAAACTTAATATGTTCAGTATACTTACTTATGTGCAAACTTAATATGTCCAGTATACTTACTTATGTGCAAACTTAATATGTCCAGTATACTTACTTACGTGCAAATTTAATATGTCCAGTAAATACTTACGTGTGAAAATAATTTTAAAAATACTTCTGGAAGAGATGATCCATGTATAAGTGAATTCACTTGCTAGTTTTTGTTGCAGTAATTCATTATTAAAGATCATTTATATTTGTCAATCTGTTACTTTCCAGCTTTTCTTGATTAGCTTTTTAAGTTTCTTTTTAAGGTTATATGAATATTACATGTATAGCATTTGAAACCACATAGTATGTAAAGTAACTACTCTTTGAGAAATTACACACTTATGAGAACAAACTTTTCAAATGATTTGTTACACGCACGATTCACAAACTTGCGACCAGATCTAAAAGACTGATTCATCCGGAACACAGGTACTTAGAACCTTTTCTTTGCCATTCCAGTTTTATCACGAAATGAAGAAACGCAGCACAATTTCAGTCTTCACGAGTGTTTGTTTCTCTGTACGGTGCTACTTTATAAATATCAGCGTTTGTCTTTAAGGACGCCTTCTGGTCATTATGCCATAACGTATCCCTCCCAATCTGCCTGTCTATTTGATTGTAATGATGGCTGCTTATGATGATGGATGCTGGTCAATAAGAACGAATGCTTATCGTTAAGGATGTGTGATGGTTTCTACTGGTAGGTGTTGACCTGAAAGATTGTTTATCTGTCTTTATGGGTGCATGCTGCTGAATAAGTGTTAGTGTTGATCTGTAAGAGTGTTCGTTTGTTTGTGTATACAGGTGTTTGCCTGTCATTAGGTGTTTTTGTTTATTCGTGTATTCGAGTACCTTGATGTGTCCAACCCCCCTCCCATACACTTTGCTCTACCATCAGCACAATGTGCGCTAAATTAGAAGTTTAACAATTTGGGGAATAAATGACAATTTTGACCCATACTGCTCCCCTGCACTAGTAATGTAGCGCTGTAAATATTCTTTAAAGATTCCGCATCTCTGGCTTTAGATTCTTTGCAATGTCTTTAAAATTAAAACTCATATCCTGATAAGTGATAATTAAAGCCATTGTTGACATTTATTGAAATTTTGTTACACGCTGGATTCATAATCCCAAAGTTAAATTTAGGGCATAGAAGAAATGTGATAAAAGGAATTGTAAACAGTAATGAGCTCAATGAGCATAGAACCAAGGTGTATTATTGATCTTTAAAACTTGCCCGGATTTTCCTAAAGGGAGCAGGGCGTGGGGTAGAGGGTAGGCTGCATTGAAAGTCTGAAAAGTTGCAACCAATCAAAGTATCTTTATGGAAGTCAGTCACTGAGTTTGAAAGATGAATTAGGAGAAGCTAAACTTTTGTGGAAGCCTTGAATATACTATCCACGAAAACATGATTTTGTGACGCTTTATTCCATAACACTTCGTAAGAGCGGTCAGCATGAAGTTTCATATGCAGTCTATTTCAATATTTTATCAATCACCTTTGACTGGATACCAAGGATAACCTCACTGTCCACTTTGATTCATGTGCCCCAAGGTTTCTTTAGCTAATTGTGGACAAAACTTGACGTGTAATTAACGTTTATCAATGAGACAATGTTGCAAACCAGTAAATTCTTCGGTTACTTGGTACACATAATGTGATATATATATATATATATATATATATATATATATATATATATATATATATATATATATATATATATATATATATATATATATATATATATATATATATATATATATATATATAATGTTATATTTATGGTTTTAGTTATGTTTTCTTAAACATATCATAATGTTCTAAAAAAATCGATTATTATTATTATTTAAATATGGAAATGTTGAAAGCACACACTCTCTCATTTAAGAATCTTATCGTAATTTGAAATGGCACGATAAACACGAAAAACTTGAGGGAAATTTAACAATGGAATCACATAGTAGTAATATCATTACGGGATAAACAGTGCATTTAACAGTGCGTTCTAATGTTGACATTATATAGGAACCATAAGGTTTTCTAGTTACTATTTATGCCGTCGAGACCGCAAATGCGATTCTTACTGCCATTTAGGAGAATTTAAACTACTCCTAATTACACACAGTATGATGTAATAAAAGGGGCATGCAAAATAATTAAATCCCAATTAAATAAAAGTATATGCTACCACAATATGATTTGCATAGAAATAAAGTATCTCTTTCTATTACGTCTCTACCATCCTCTTTACAAGAAAACCGCCATTCCCTTATTATCCTCTAAAGCCCTATTATCTGTCAAAATTGCCATAAATGGAGTGAAAGAACAGAACAAAACAGGATAGATAGAAGTATATGTCGAGACGTTTCAAGGACAGGTATTAACAGTCACATTTTACAATAAAAATTACAAACATGTATCGGATGTAAACATTAATCTCGGGTGGAGGATCGATGTTTTCTGTGGTGAATATAAGCTTCTCGCTATGTAACGAGGGATTTTATGTCCAGATTATTTACTTATTGATTTGAATCTATTAGACCGATTAGAAGTCCCTATATAGGTCTTGCGCAATGAAGGAAAACCCTAACAATAGTATCTATCATACATAGTGAAAGAAAAAAAAAACCAAACAAACATGCCTGTTGTTAAAAATCCTTATTTGAAGCAAAAGGCAGTTTTTAAAAGATTTTATGATAATGTTTTCCGGTTTAACAAACTTACTGACAGAACGTGTTTGGTTTTATATTTTACATAAAATAACAAAAAGAGCAGTCTCAAGTACGACAAGTTTTAATCAGTCTTAAGTACGACAGGTTTTAATCAGTATCAAGTACGACAAGTTTTAATCAGTCTCAAAAACGACAGGATTTAATCAGTCTCAAGTACGACAGGTTTTAATCGGTCTCAAATACGACAGGTTTTAATAAGTCTCAAATATGACAGGTTTAATTAGTCTCAAGGACGACAGGATTTAATCAGTCTCAACTACGACAGGTTTAAATTAGTCTCAAGTAGGACAGGATTTAATCAATCTCAAGTACGAGAGGTTTTTGTTTTTGATACAGCAGATGCACAGACTGACCGAGGCTTTCATGTTATCATTCATCGTGTGTGTGTGTGTGTGTGTGTGTGTGTGTGTGTGTGTGTGTGTGTGTGTGCCAATATTCTGTTTTATTTGGGGTTCTGAATATTTTTTAGGCTGAATGCAAATATTGTTATTTGACAAAAAGTAATACAATGGTTACTTTGTAAGACGAAGTCAAAATTTGGGCTGTATGAAACCTAAGGAGATTTTAGAATTGTTTTAATGATGCTATGCTATTTTTTTATTTCACTGGCAGAAAATTTGTTGCCAAACTATTCAATGTCAAGTGAGATTGACTTTTTCAGCAGTTTCTTATAAATTGTGCTTAACATAGGTTTCGAACACTGAACGACTTTAATCCGAGTCAGTTCAATTCGTTTAATTTAAATGTTTATTTTCAGATGAATGAAAATATAAACCTTAAGGTAGACATTGGCTAACCGAAGTTATGAATTCTTTTAAGATTGCAGCATGTTTTTCTACTCAAGTTTAAAAATAGCAAATCCAAACTTTTCTTCTAAGGTTATGGATTGCGTTGCTTTTTAGCAGGTGATCCCAAATTCCAGTTCATTACATGGCACACGAAACATGTGGTAGAATGTTTTTCAAGAGAACGATTAATTCAGTCATATATTTCTTTTCAAATTCCACTTTAAATTCAGTTTGTGACTAATTACACAATGGTCAACTATCCGGTACCCGAACTATACTATCAACACGCCATTGGAGGTACTTATACCGCATACGTATTAAACGTATAGACATTTTAACACAACATTTTTCAAAATTGTTCTTACATCATATTGACCACATCTACCTAACAGAATATAATGATGCAGTTCCACTCTATGGAAGTGTAAGAACCACAACAGATGTCACTTTTGGTCAGAGATGTACAAGAATCACTCGAACATATACTTTCAAGAAGACTTCTGAGGAAGCTTCAGACTAAACATCTAAGCTAAGATACTTATTATGTCTGTCAATGGAAAGAACACTTAGTTCAGGAATGTCCATAATATCAGAGAAAAGGAAATATTAAATCGGGGGAAAAGAAAGAGACAAACATAAAGATAACCGTTATGTCAAGAAAAAGAGTAAAGAAAAATTTTAAAATTACAGAAGAAGAGGAAATAGCAGCAGAAACCAATGAAGCAAAGAATGTTAATGCAAAACAAGCAGAAGTAACTGTAGATGAACCCGTTTCAGTGAGGAAATTAAGAAAAATATCAAGCATAAGAACAAGAGGAGCATAGTTTACAATATGTTTTTTAAATTTCACCGTGTTTCCTATTTGTGAGAATATGCAAACAAGACATACGTATCAATTTCTTTCTTTATTTTTTCAAGACATGAATAAGATATTGAAAGACACACGCGAACACAATAGTTTATAATTTAGGGAGTTAGCTTGGGTTTGATTTGGAAACCAGAGATTTGGTTGGTTGGGTTTGGTAGCTTGGGTTTGATTTGGATTCCAGAGATCAAATCGGAATCAGAAAAAGAACCCTTAGGTAAGTCTGTGTGTGTGTGTGTGTGTGTGTATGTGTGTATGTTCTTATCTACATCCTGTCTTTAGAAATATGAAGTAATTTAAATCATCACTCCCAACCTGAATTCAGAAGGAATTTAGGTTTCGCTTAATTTAACAGTCTTTTGCGTAATTGGAAAGGTTCTAGGCTGGATCTGAGGAGGAACGATGAATTTTGAAAAATAAGCATTGACTTAATAATATCATATATAGCTGCCGTCAACTTTTCCACGTCCAAGATGTTTTATTGGCAGTGATAGTTGCCGACCCTGTGCACGGTTTGAGGCTCCATTCAGCATCGTAAATTTTGAAACAGTACTGCAAGTCAACATCCTATAGGAAACCCATGACAGCAGTATCAGGAACATTAAGAGAACATTATCGTTTACAAGTAATGAGACGTACTGGGATGGGCAGAAACGGGAACGAAACTTAAATGCCTGTCTTTCTAAAAAGCGGGTATAATAACCTTCACACGTATATCAACCTGGTGAAGTCAGGTGATAGAGACCATATGTTACATTATGACATACTACATAGAACAGCGATATAGCAGAGTCATCGGTAAAAGAAATACACTGCAATTATTCTAAAAATTAAAATCTTAAAAATAATATTCATCAGAAATAAAATATATAATCTCAGTTCCAAAACCCCCAAACAGACTGACATTTTCTGCAAGCACCTCTTATGATATCACTAAACAATTTTCATACATTTTTTAAAATCAAATTAGTCATTAATTAATTGGTTGACTTTTGTTTAATGATACACGTACACATAACAATCTATATAGCTTTGGGTCCATGGGAGTAAAGTTTTTTGCCCATATCGGATCCGATTGGTATTGCTATGTTTCGAACACACGATCCACTCATGCATGATAATTTACATTTGTTTGTGTTGATAGAAACCTTAGATTATTTGATTTTATCTGTAAGGTAATTGATTGCTATGCTTTGTGTTTGCAACTGTGCCGAGTGGTACGTATCACTAGCAAGCATACTTACCCATTGAAATTAGTTTTCAGACCTGCAGCCTTTAGTAACCTTATTTCATTATTCCAAAAAATGACAGTAAAGTTTAGTGTATTCGATATTTTGCCTTTTTGTATTTTTCATAATATTCTGTGTTACGTTAGCTTGAAAATTTAACCTTATCCAGGATGTAATTTAAATAGGATACAATTCACATTAGCATCAAGTTCGATAAGTGAGTCCTGTAAACACATGGTTTGTTTTTCACTATTCTTATTAATGAGACTAGTTTGGTCAGATGAATGTGAGCGGTATGAAAAACTAATCCGCTAAAGGTAAATTTAACAGCTGTTTATCATTTGCACTCGTCGTATTATTGACATAAAGCATCCATTACAACATATATATAATCATGTGTCTGTAAGGTGATATTGAGCGTGACCAATATTTTGATCGCGGGAGTTTCAAATGGCTCCGATGCTACTCTGTGTGTGTGTGTGTGTGTGTGTGTGTGAGAGATTTGGATTTTTCTCGTAGCTTTAACAATTTTTCGGCCATATGGCTACGATGTCTGCAGTGTGGTAGTAGTTTATAGTGATGTTTAGCACTGTATCATCTTGCCGCAGACATGTCCTAACACTATCCTCTTAATGCTTAATGCCCAGTGTGGCAGCTATGAGTACCATTTTTATTATTAGCTTTGGTATGATTCAAACCCAAGACATCCCGCATCCCAGGGGGACGCTTTAACCCCTAAGCCACCTTAATTAACTAACGTTATAAGTATGGCAGTGAAATAGAAATTAAATTAAGTTAGGCAAGAGTGTATAAATTAGAAATGTAAAGTCATTTTGTCATTACTGATCGTTTGTTTACTGGCATACATATAATTCCAACAGAACTTATTTCTGAAGACAAATATAATAAAATAAAATAAAATTTTAAAGTATATATAAGAAATATATAATAAATTAAAAATATCTGACAGACATATGACTGAGATATGCGAGTTAGAAAGGATACTTCACGAAAGTTTAACCTACACCATAGTTCAAACATTAAGGTACACGAAAAAAAAATTTATTATGAATGCTCAGTCGACTAACTGACTAACTGAATACATGAAAGAAAAATGTTCCCCCCTCCAATGGATTGGAAGATGAGTACAAATTTCTTATGGAGATACTATTTCATTATTTCCGATTTTCATTATAACCTGAAAGATTAAATTTAGTTAAAAATTATTACAAGCTCGAAAAGAAAAACAATGACATTTGTTTTTAGAGCTTTCATTTTAAGAAATGATTTATATTGCATTAGTTAAATTACATTTTCTTTTCAATACAACTCAACCAAGACAGCAATCTTATTTTTTGGTGTTTGAAACGTAAAAAGTATAATTATATAACCATTCAAGGATATCACGATGTTTTTGTTTTCATTGTTTCCATGTTTATAAATAATCATTTACTTTCATATTTTATCTTTTGGAGAGTGACGATGAAAACGATGTTAACGAGAATGGAATGAATATGTGCATTTGATATTGGTATGATTCATAGAAACAAATGCGATCTCATATATGATTTGTTTACTTCACTGTATGCACTCAATGACCAGCTCTTGAATCCTAGCTATTGATTCTTTTGAGTATTCCGAGCTATTGTTTCAGTTATCCCGAGCTATAGGTTGTTTGTCTATTCATTTTGATGTATATATTTTTTCAGATATCTGCCACTATTATTAATTTATTAATTCATTTGTGTAATCTCTCTCATTGTACATGTTTACATATAATTACATAACACCATATTAATGGTGTGCTGAACATCCACGTAAATATCTAATTAAATATAGCGGAAGAGCCTATTCTAGGTTGTGAAAACTTATTGTCTATCGTATTTGTTGATGTTTATGGCGCTAATTATGTTGACTCGAACGAAGGACCAATTGATCCAAAGTGAATAAATAAATGTTTGTCCGGATATATGTGTACATCGTGACATTGTTGACTAAAACTGCGGAGCCCCCAAGAACTAACATCCCATTGTTGCGCTGTGTGTGTGTGTGTGTGTGTGTGTGTGTGTGTGTGTGTGTGTGTGTGTGTGGAGGGGGGCGCCAATAGGAGTAACTACAGTAGCTGTGCGGTAATTAGGCCTTCAGTTTAAAATGCCATTTAAAAGCTAATACAAAATACTATCAACCTTTAGGTTGGGTGGATGGAATTGGGTTTTGTTTTACTTTGTCCTGCTCATATTTTACTAACATTGGTCTCCTTCAGTCACTCAGTCGTGGTTTTTTTTTTTTTTATTATGTGACTCCTTCAGTTGACCATTGTTGTACATTGAGCCAAATGGTAGTGCTTTTCACTGCGATTGTGTGTGTGTATGTGTGTGTGTGTGTGTGTGTGAGAGAGAGAGAGAGAGAGAGAGAGAGAGAGAGAGAGAGAGAGAGAGAGAGAGAGAGAGAGAGAGAGAGAGAGAGAGAGAGAATATAGTGCTATGCATTAGTGTTGGTTTTGTTGTTATAAGGTTTAACACCATTTTACAGCACAATATAACAATATAAGCTGGCTATACATGGCGGCCAGTATTAATGGTGGATGTAGAACCCAGGAAAATTTCGAAAAGAATTACCCACGAGAAACTACTGGCAATCTTTCTCTCATACCACATTGACCGATCCAGAGACTCGAACCTACGTAGAAAGAGGTGAGATGGCAGTGATCTGTAACTGTGAGCGCTTTAGGCCATTGGGGCGGGGCCCAGTTAAGTGTTGGATAATGGTAAATCGTTATCCTATCTACTTGGTGTTGTCTTGTTAGTTCTGTGTGCAAGAGTTGTGCCCACTTGAAATTATTTTGCCGACAAGGCTTTTGGTCTTTTTTCTCTCTATACGGCAAGTCATACGAAGCAAATGATCCCCCTCTCTCTCTCTCTCTCTCTCTCTCTCTCTCTCTCTCTCTCTCTCTCTCTCTCTCTCTCTCTCTCTCTCTGTTATCTCGTGTGTACGTAATAGTTGAATCAGTTGCAGCAGTTCCTGTTATCATAGTAGTGTCAGTAGTTGCTGCTGTTGTTTTTTTTCGACGTTCTTGTTGCAGAAACAATGCAACGGATTTCTCATACGGTGAAAATATCTGAAGTGGGATATTTGTTTGTCACGATAAAGAAAGTACGTCATATCTGTGTATAATTAACGATTGGATACAATTAGCAATGCAACACACACACACACACACACACACACACACACACATTTAAGTACTATACACAGCCTCATCGATTTCACATTACACTACAGGCCTAAGCAAGTCCGTACATGTTAGAGGAACTAATCTTGTCTTTGAATGACATTTTGTGGTATTTGTAGGTTTTCTATAGCGTAGCATGTTGAGATTGCATCACCACCTAAAAATACACCTGACGAAATTAGTGCCTCAAAAACAGTAGAGCTGCTTGTAGAACTAATTTCATGTTGTGTTGCAGACAATACCACTTCATATATCTCATGGAAAGGGACTACATAGGATGTGAATATTATCTGACCCCGTTGGACTGAAAATTTAAGTAATTACCGTTTGGGATCGTTCGATGCGTATTTTATTTCTACAACATTAACTGGTGATGGGAGTATTTACTCACATTTCATCATTCAGTTCAAATATTGAGGCAAACAGGATTATATCTCAACAATTCAACTAAGTGGGACAGTGCATGTCTACCAGATAAATCAAAGCTAACAGTATAGGAACCCTCTCAAAGGTAAGGAAATTACATGCTCTGGAATTAAAATGTTTGGACGCCATAGTATAATGACAATCGTCTTTGAATGTAAGAATCGAAAAAGAAAAATATGCGATTCTCAAAAATACTCATGTTTGTGAGTATCTTGAAGCATCTGCTATATGGAGATTGGGAGAGGCTAGGAAATTGCAGTCCCCTCCCCCTCCCAATGAGCGCAAAATTAAAGAGATATTTCCTTTAAGATCATAAGAGGATTTTAAGTGTTTAAGAGAGATTGTTGAAATTACACCATGGAAACGAGGGTTGTCTTCCCTTGCCTACGTGATTACGCCCCAAAGAATCGATATTCTGGATCTTCCATTAGTATTTAGGTCAGGAACGGCTTTTTGATGGATAATCTAAAACCGGAAGGAGATCATGCTCTCCGCCTGACGTATTTTATAATCCTATCATCTAGACTGTTTTTGCTGCTTCCTAACCTTTGTAGGACTAAAATGGATTTATTTTTCTATATTGCATGTTTTTTTTGCACACAATTTGTCGAGAAGAAGGATGTAATGGCATGGCTCTCGATCTCAATATAAGTTTTCAGGTACTAAATGGATGACCAGTTTTGAAAAAAATATAAATGCAAATTTGAAAGTGAAACTTGTTTCAGCAGTCGGTGGCCGGTCATGCAGCTACCGCATCACCGCTAGCATCTCCGTGGTTTCCGTAAGCAGTGGGCAATCTCCGCTTTGAAAATAGTCCTATTTAAAGTTTTATAAACTATATACTTGTTTCAAGTGCCACTCGTGATGCACCTTTCGTCACTTTTCCTTAGTTAACTTTATCCTGAGTCATGTCTAGGATACTGTATACGGAAATAACATAACTTCATTTGTTTCTGGTTGTGAAGTAGACATAGCAAGGCGTCCAGTTGTTACATAATCATTAGTCACCGAATAATGTCATCATAGGAATCAGAAAATAAATTATTCTGTTATAACACATGAGACTTGTACTGAGAGCATCGCCCACGGAGTGTGCGCAGTTCGACTCGGTTAGTATTAATGTGCATGAAAGGTGCCGTGGGTTTGAATTATCTTTAGGCTACTTTTTTGTTGCTTTACACATGACTAAGGCTCACTTCCGCACGTCACTGTTTTCGTCTGTTTCGGAATTAGTAATAGCTAAAGAGCGTACAGCCTTATGTAAGTTAATCTACAGTGTAATTAAACATTCCATTTTTAGCTAATTGTTGAAACGCCCATTATTAGATGAATCAGTTAATATTTACCCAACCATCACCTGTCTCTGATTAAGAGCATGGATATGACAGAAGGATACGCCGTATGCGAGAAGTAAGATATTGTAACTTTTTAACCGTAATTGTTGCAGGTTTTTTTTGCTGCGGGTTGTGGGTGGAGATAATGGGAACATTTTGATACCATCCTTACATACATTGCAAGTGCCCCTGTCTTAGACTGTACACGGTACGTAATATAGCAAATTTCCTCTAAATACTACTTAGATCGATCCCCCCCCCAGGCTCTTGCATACTTTTACAAATGTGTTAGACAGTCTAAGACTTTTGGTTCATTTCCTTAGAGTTGGGGTAGGGCGATTTTGGAGTGGGATAGCCTCGGTCATTTTGGTTTCATTGCTGTACAGTAGAAATCCAAATATAAGCCTGGAACAGAGAAAAGATGCAAAACGAAAACATTTTGGAATGATAGTCGGCTTAGCGAGGCTTATGAACATAACGTAGTTACACTTAAAATGTTGATGAAAATGAAACAAGCCCTGAGACTCACTGCTTTACTATAGACAGAAGTAAAACTATATATTCTGTTGGTTTGTGGAGAAGGGTGAGGAATAAATGTTTTAATTTTACAACTGCTTAACGATGTTGTTTTCATTACGTATATCATGATATTTTCAACCTGGTAATTTTAACAGGTATTAGATCGAGAGAAACACAAACAACATATTCGCTTGATTTAAAGAATTAGCACGAGATCGCGAATTTCGCCATTTTCTCGTGAGATCTGCACGTTGGTCTACAGATTGAGCATGGGTTATACAGGACGTGAGGTTGATGTGTTGGATGAAAAAAATGGGCAAGACAAATGAGTGAAATACAGGGGAACGATGATAGGCTTCAGATTTCTAGCGCTAGTACCCAAGTATTCGTGATCTGTACCTTGTCACAACTGTGTTGTTACAGATAAAGTAACAGGATAAAGTAAAGCCAATATTGTTTTGGTCAAACTTCTAACATATAATATCTCTAAATTATCAAATAAAATTTAAGATGAACTTACAGTCTTATCAAATAAATCAAATTAATCCTAATGATCTACACAAGTCCAAAAGAATATAGTGTTCCGAATGAATTTCGAGTCGTCTGATGTTCTAATGAGCTAACATTGTTGATGTATCATTATGGTATTGACCAAAAGGGTCTATTGCAACCGTATGTCGCAATATAACCCTTCATGACCACCTTCACTACTACATTGCACATGCATAACAAGAGACGCGTCTTGTTCTTTTATGACATTCTGACTGTAATTTTGTCTTCTTTACATGTGGTATTTGATTGCTGTTGTTCTGGATAGAAAATGTCCTCGTCAGATCTCTCCATTAAATCGTTTCCATCTTTGTTGTAATAGTATAAATTAGCTTTTCTAGAGGTACTACAGGCCGAAGTTACACACGGAAATTTCATGATTTTAAAGGGTGGAAATGACCTCATCGATGCCTTAAGGGTCTGGAATGAAATCGAATCCCCACAAAACATTCTGTATAATCGTAGTACGAAATACCGTGGCTGATATTGGTATCACTATCATGTGACTTCAGACAGCGTCAGGTAAGATCTCAAGTATTTTTTCTGGGCAAAGCTAAGTTGAAAGGTATGTTCCATAACGTATGACCATCTGGGGTGACTTCTTTCTTGAAGACCTTGAAGCGCTGGAACACGAAAGAGGCTAAATCGAGAGCCCGAGTTATGGCCGCGTTGCTAACGATGCCAGTGAGCAAACGTTTTTGCAGCTGTCCTTAGAAAGCACGATGCTGGATAGGAGTTCAAAGGCAATGGTTGAAGTTTTCACATACTTTCAGTTTCACTTCACTTGCATTAGGGGATATTTGGCTATCGTTCTCCCGCGAGTTTGACTAATCTCATTACCCACTTTTAACAAGACATCCACACAGATTACATGAAGTCTGGCTTATTCGATGATTGTGTTATGCTTGTTATCATTAGTCATCAAACGGAACACGGTACTACTTCAATTCAGTACCAGGCATACACCTACTCCATTCAACAAATACTTGTCTTGCAACCACACAGCCGAATACAAACGATTCATGAACTAGTGTTGTGAGGGGCGTCAATTTCTGTCATTTGCCTATATCGTTGAAGCTGTACAGAGGTTTGCATACCACGCAACCACCCTTTCCTTCATGTGTGATAGTATAAAGGTATATGTGTGGCTATAGTATATACAAGTTTTCTTACCATGTTTGTGTCTAATAGCGTATATGTTATTTCATTCCTATTCTTTTACAACATGTAAATTTAAGTGATAGCATATTTTTGTGTTCTTAACTATAGTTTCTGCATATTCATATCACTTTTTATTGACTAGTAAATGTGAGGATGTTAGTATATAAGCGATGATTGGCCGCTTTCACAGCGTATTAGATAGCATGTGTAGGGTATTGGTCGTTCTATCGATGTATTGATGATATAATGTGAGTGTTGGATAGTAGATAACTGGATGCTCGATGATAAATAACTGTAAGTTGGTCACTCCAGACGGCATGTTAATAGTAAAGTGCGGTGATGGATATTGCATAAGGTGAGTGATGAATAGTGAATAATTTGATAATGGTCATTTCAAGCGACTTGCTAGAAAGTAGATAACTTGGTGTTGAATAGGATTTTTTTCCTGATGGTCACTCTAAATGACTTAATAATGATATATTGAGTTTGGGATAGTAGACAACTGTTTGATGGATAGTAGAAAACTGCTTGATGGTCCTTCCGAATGGAGTGTGTGCTGGATGGGAATTTACTGGGTTTGGATAATAGATAACTGAGGATTCGTCACTCCAAAATGTGTTTTAGTTATTTGACAATAACCCAATAAGTTTAAACACATGGACATTACTAACTAATCATGTTAAAAGGCCTAGAAAGTGGCAATGTTAAACTTGTGGACATTTTTAAAACTTTTTTTTACGTTTGATGTACTTCAGACTCAACACCAATCATTAAAGCATCTATGTTACTTTCACGCATTTTAAAATAATTAATGGTTCAGAATTCGCATATATTACCTTCTTACCTCAGTGAGAATTTCCGCATACCAGTTTGTGTGGTTTGCCTTTTCGCAAATCCATTCCTTTTATTATTTTCTCCCGACCTACAAGACCTCTAAGCTTTTGCTACTAGCAGAGTTGTGAGTGTTTTTAGTTATTTAGTTTTGAATTATCAGAATGTTACTTGTCACAAACATTTAATTATAAATGATATGCAAAATGTTATTTTTTACTAATTGCTTTTATTATTAAGAAAACCATTTGATAATTGGATATAACAACAGTATAGTTTGTGGTTAAGGTGTTCGTACAAATGACATAAATGTTTCACAGTTATAATGTTTGTAAATCTACTGTTTTTGGAGAAGTAACAATTGCTACCTCTGCGACATAAACATTGTAACACATTGGCATCTAAATGCTTTAAAAGGTGATTTATTTGAAAATGTACAAATGGTAAGACATGGATCAGCTATTAAAATATGGTCAGCCATGAATCAGCTGTTTAAACACTATAAAACTTGCCATGCCACGACGTCTATAGTAAGTATTGCACCAAATTCTATTGACGATGGTCAATAACTTCGTTCATTACTTATTGACCTACAAAGTACTGCTGGAAAAACGGATTCCAAAAGACGAGAAGATTACATTGACTTATTAGTGTGTGTGTGTGTGTGTGTGTTTGTTAGCTTTCGTTTACCAACGCATTAATGAAGCAAAACGTATTAACAGTACATGCACATATATGTCAACCTTTCGGTCTTAAACTGTTTAAATTGAACAGTGCAGTATGTCGTCATTCTTATTATCTGGTTGCCGCCGTTTGGGTAGGTTCACTGTTAAAATAATCTTTAGGAAAAAAACATCCGACATTCTTTCTTGCCTGATTTTTGTTCGCTTTCTAAAGTGGTGTTAGAATTTATTGGATATGGACCAGAGATGCCTTCTTCAAAACCATATATGCGACTTCTGCCACCATTTCTTGGAAGGAGTTGGGGAACACAGAACGTCCTCTTCGGTTGGCTTCTGGCAGAAATGTTTGATCGTTTCATGATGGTAGATGATTCAAATTCAATTTGGCTACGTTATATCTTTCTCCTATGTTTAGAACTCTTCTGGACTAAGATAATACACCCATTCAATTTTCTGTCTTTGAAGATGGACAAATCATAACAGCTAGCACTTCTGGTCAACGATTTAGATGGTAATTGGATACTTCCAACAAGATTTCTCTCTGGCTACTCCTTTCTAGACAAATGTCAGGATACGAATTATGTCTGTCAGGAATAAAACATGAATCAGGAATGTCAACATCATCAAGAAAAAGGAACTTTGAAAATAGGATACGAGAGAGAGAGAGAGAGAGAGAGAGAGAGAGAGAGAGAGAGAGAGAGAGAGAGAGAGAGAGAGAGAGAGAGAGAGAGAGAGAGAGAGAGAGAGAAGAAAAACAAATCAATGGAAAAGGAGCGACAAAGAGCGGAAACATAAGATGAAGAATACATTACAGAAAAGATATTCAAGAGGGCGAGACAAGAAAAGGAAAGAGCAGAAGAAGAACTCAAGAATTAAAAAAGTAAATAATAATTTACTTGTGTTACAAGATAGGAAATATTATTTCACAAGAATATGCCAAAGAGAACTTAAGTGTCTATTCGTCGTGATGTTTTCGTTTAAGTTTTGATAAGATGGTCATACACGGACAAAACTATGGTGTGTTAGACAATTTGCATCTCTACATATCTTTAACCATTGCTGTCACTCACTCCTATAATTTCATTGTTACAGTCCTTCACTTTATTATTCTTTATTATTTCCACTTACCCGGAGTCCCCGGGTTGCCGAGTTATTTGGACCTCGCCTTTACAGATCACTTGCACCTCACCTCAGTCCACGTGGGTTAGAATCTTGGCGCAGCCAATGAGGGTATATGAGAAAGCTTGCCAGTAGATTAATTTGGGTAGGTGGTTCTTTCCCGTGTCTTCACAGGGTGTGGGGGGTTTTCTTCAATGTATATATTGGCCGTCATGGATAGCCTATTATATGCTAATAATGGCATTAAGCCCCCAAAATTACAAATATGTCTGGTTAAACTTTTAAACCTTAAAAAAACTAATGTTTCTCCGTGGAGCACCCTTGGTGTTTTGCTTCAATCTTTTCTTGTTCTCTTTTGTAGCATAACGTATGTGCATGAATCGTGATAGAGAGCTACTGACATTATGACGAAAATTTATCTGTTTTAAATTTAAAAGGTCTTTTCGGTAATGCTTTAAATTTTATATTTTTAATTGCAAAAAGTAACTGTCCTCAGTGCTTGTGTAGAGAATGTAAGACAGACAAGCAGTAATTCATGTTAATGACGTTGGATTTTAAAACTCGGAAATTAAGCAAATGCATTTAGTCCTTAACTAATTTCATGTATGATGACAAACATATAAGGAAATCATAGAATAAGACTGAGAAATCCCCAGGAAAACATACATTTGACTACTTGTACCGGTTGTAATTGTCTTGTATGTTTTTCTTGTCGTGAATAATGTTGTTTACCCATTTTATGCTGCTGAATCATTTTCACGTACCTCTCATCTAAGTGGACGGGTATCTTGAAGAAAGCCTCTCATCTAAGTGGACGGGTTACTTGAAGAAAGCCTCTCATCTAAGTGGACGGGTATCTTGAAGAAAGCCTCTCATCTAAGTGGACGGGTATCTTGAAGAAAGCCTCTCATCTAAGTGGACGGGTATCTTGAAGAAAGCCTCTCATTTAAGTGGACGGGTATCTTGAAGAAAGCCTCTCATCTAAGTGGACAGGTATCTTGAAGAAAGCCTCTCATCTAATTAGACGGGTATATTGAAGAAAGCGTCTCATCTAATTGGACAGGTATCTTGAAGAATGTATCTCGTCTAAGTGGACGGGTATCTTGAAGAAAGCCTCTCATCTAATTGGACGGGTATCTGTAAGAATGCCTCTCATCTAAGTGGACGGGTATCTTGAAGAAAGACTCTCATCTAAGTGAACGAGTAACTTGAAGAAAGCCTCTCATCTAAGTGGACGGGTAACTTGAAGAAAGCCTCTCATTTAAGTGGACTGCTATCTGGAAGAATGCCTCTCATCTAAGTGGACGGGTATCTTGAGGAAAGCCTCTCATCCAAGTGGATGGGTATCTTGAAGAAAGCCTCTCTTCTATGTGGACGGGTATCTTGAAGAAAGCCTCTCATCTAAGTGGACGGTTATCTTGAAGAAAGCCTCTCATCTAAGTGTACGGGTATCTTGAAGAATGTCTCTCGTCTAAGTGGACGGATATCCTGAAGAAAGCCTCTCATCTAAGTGGACAGGTATCTTGAAGAAAGGCTCTCATCTAAGTGCACGGGTATCTTGAAGAAAGCCTCTCATTTAAGTGGACGGGTATCTTGAAGAAAGCCTCTCATCTATGTGGACAGGTATCTTGAAGAAAGCCTCTCATCTAATTAGACGGGTATATTGAAGAAAGCCTCTCATTTAAGTGGACGGGTATCTTGAAGAAAGTCTCTCATCTAAGTGGACGGGTATCTTGAAGAAAGCCTCTCATTTAAGTGGACGGGTATCTTGAAGAAAGCCTCTCATCTAAGTGGACGGGTATCTTGAAGAAAGCCTCTCATCTAAGTGGACGGGTATCTTGAAGAAAGCCTCTCATCTAAGTGGACGGGTATCTTGAAGAAAGCCTCTCATTTAAGTGGACGGGTATCTTGAAGAAAGCCTCTCATCTAATTGGATGGGTATCTGGAAGAATGCCTCTCGTCTAAGTGGACGGGTATCTTGAAGAAAGCCTCTCATCTAAGTGAACGGGTAACTTGAAGAAAGCCTCTCATCTATGTGGACGGGTATCTTGAAGAAAACCTCTCATCTAAGTGGACGGGTAACTTGAAGAAAGCCTCTCATTTAAGTGGACTGGTATCTGGAAGAATGCCTCTCATCTAAGTGGACGGGTATCTTGAGGAAAGCCTCTCATCTAAGTGGACGGGTATCTTGAAGAATGTCTCTCGTCTAAGTGGACGGGTATCTTGAAGAAAGCCTCTCATCTAATTGGACGGGTATCTGGAAGAATGCCTCATCTAAGTGGACGGGTATCTTGAAGAAAGCCTCTCATCTAAGTGAACGGGTATCTTGAAGAATGTCTCTCGTCTAAGTGGACGGGTAACTTGAAGAAAGCCTCTCATCTAAGAGGACTGGTATCTGGAAGAATGCCTCTCATCTAAGTGGACGGGTATGTTGAAGAAAGCCTCTGATCTAAGTGGACGGGTATCTTGAAGAATGACTCTCGTCTAAGTGGACGGGTACCTTGACGAAAGCCTCTGATCTAAGTGGACGGGTATCTTGAAGAATGACTCTCGTCTAAGTGGACGGGTATCTTGAAAAAAGACTCATCTAATTGGACGGGTATCTTGAAGAAAGACTCTCATCTAAGTGGACGGGTATCTTGAAGAATGACTCTCGTCTAAGTGGACGGGTATCTTGAAGAAAGCCTCTCATCTACCTGGACAGGTATCTTGAAGAAAGCCTCTCATTTAAGTGGACGGGTATCTTGAAGAAAGCCTCTCATTTAAGTGGACGGGTATCTTGAAGAATGTCTCTCGTCTAAGTGGACAGGTATCTTGAAGAAAGCCTTTCATCAAAGTGGATGGGTTACTTGAAGAAAGCCTCTCTTCTATGTGGACGGGTATCTTGAAGAAAGCCTCTCATCTAAGTGGACGGGTATCTTGAAGAAACCCTCTCATCTAAGTGGACTGGTATCTGAAAAAATGCCTCTCATCTAAGTGGACGGGTTTCTTGAAGAAAGCCTCTCATCTAAGTGGACTGCTATCTTGAAGAATGTCTCTCGTGTAAGTGGACGGGTATCTTGGAAAAAGCCTCTCGTCTAAGTGGACGGATATCTTGAAGAAAGCCTCTCATTTAAGTGGACGGGTATCTTGAAGAATGTCTCTCGTCTAAGTGGACGGGTATCTTGAAGAAAGCATCTCATCTAAGTGGACGGGTAACTTGAAGAAAGCCTCTCTTCTATGTGGACGGGTATCTTGAAGAAAGCCTCTCGTCTAAGTGGACGGGTATCTTGAAGAAAGCCTCTCATCTAAGTGGACGGGTAACTTGAAGAAAGCCTCTCATCTAAGTGGACTGGTATCTTGAAGAATGTCTCTCGTCTAAGTGGACGGGTTTCTTGAAGAAAGCCTCTCATCTACGTGGACAGGTATCATGAAGAAAGCCTCTTATTTAAGTGGACGGGTATCTTGAAGAAAGCCTCTCATCAATGTGGACGGGTATCTTGAAGAAAGCCTCTCATCTAAGTGGACGGGTATCTTGAAGAAACCCTCTCATCTAAGTGGACTGGTATCTGAAAAAATGCCTCTCATCTAAGTGGACGGGTTTCTTGAAGAAAGCCTCTCATCTAAGTGGACTGGTATCTTGAAGAATGTCTCTCTTCTAAGTGGACGGGTATCTTGGAGAAAGCCTCTCATTTAAGTGGACGGGTATCTTGAAGAATGTCTCTCGTCTAAGTGGACGGGTATCTTGAAGAAAGCCTCTCATCTAAGTGGACGGGTAACTTGAAGAAAGCCTCTCTTCTATGTGGACGGGTAACTTGAGGAAGGCCTCTCATCTAAGTGGACTGGTATCTTGAAGAAAGCCTCTGATCTAAGTGGACGGGTAACTTGAAGAAAGCCTCTGATATAAGTGGACGGGTAACTTGAAGAAAGCCTCTCATCTAAGTGGACGGGTATCTTAAAGAAAGCCTCTCATTTAAGTGGACGGGTATCTTGAAGAATGTCTCTCGTCTAAGTGGACGGGTATCTTGAAGAAAGCCTCTCATCTAAGTGGACGGGTAACTTGAAGAAAGCCTCTCATCTAAGTGGACGGGTATCTTGAAGAAAGCCTCTTATCTAAGTGGACTGGTATCTTGAAGAATGTCTCTCGTCTAAGTGGACGGGTATCTTGAAGAAAACCTCTCATCTAAGTGGACAGGTATCTTGAAGAATGCCTCTCGTCTAAGTGGACGGGTATCTTGAAGAATGCCTCTCATTTAAGTGGACGGGTGTCTTGAAAAAAGCCTCTCATCTAAGTGGACGGATATCTTGAAGAAAGCCTCTCATCTAAGTGGACGGGTATCTTGAAGAAAGCCTGTGATCTAAGTGGACGGGTATCTGGAAGAATGCCTCTCATCTAATTGGACGGGTATCTTGAAGAAAGCCTCTCATTTAAGTGGACGGGTATCTTGAAAAAAGCCTCTCATCTATGTGGACAGGTATCTTGAAGAAAGCCTCTCATCTAAGTGGACGGGTATCTTGAAGAAAGCCTCTCATCTAAGTGGACGGTTATCTTTAAAAATGTCTCTCATCTAAGTGGACGGGTATCTTGAAGAAAGTTTTGCCCTTTCTCAGCCACCAAAACTTTGGATAGTTATTGGACAGTGATTCCTATATTAATTTAATATTCTGCATCCTCCTAAAACTGCACATTTTGTTTTAAAATACCCGAATACGCTATCTTTGTATAATACTGAACCAATTTCCACCATGAAATGTATATGTCATCTACTCACATGGATAAATTAATTTTGTAATTCTGTTAAAGCAAAGGTCATACGTTACATTATTTTCCGTCTGAAGAATCTAAATCATTGACAGATTTATCAGGTATATTGAAATCATTGATAGATTTTTCGGGTCTATTTAGATTGATGGCAACTATTATAATTCTGTTTTGACCATTGACAATTTTTCAAGTCTAATTAAATCCTCACAATTTTTATATATTTTTATTATTAACACTTTTTCTGGGTTTTTTTATCACAGTTATTTTTTTTAGGTCTAATTAGATTAGTTACAATTTAATTTAGGTCTGGTTAGAAATTTGAGGTTTGTTGTTTTTTCAAGTCTCCTCAGATGAATGACCGCGTTTTCAGGTCTGTTGAAATCAGCAGCGGATCATTGACAGTTTTTTTTTTCAGGGATTTTATATCAACGACATATTTTTCAGGTTTATTTAGATTATTAACATTTTTTCAAGTCTGTTTCGATCATTGAAAATTTTTCCAAGTCTGTTTAGTTCATAACATTTATTATAAGTCTGTTTAGATTATCGAAAAGTGGTTTTGGTGGGTTTAGATCATTGATAGTTTTTCTGGTATTTTTAATTTACTAACAGTGTTTTCATGTCTATTTAGGTCATTGAAAGTTTTTCTTACAGATATATTTCAATTATTAACAACTTTTACCGGTCTGTTTAGATCATTGACAGTTTTTCTTACAGATCTATTTCAATTATTAACAACTTTTACCGGTCTGTTTAGATCATTGACAGTTTTTACGGTCTATTTAATTGTGTGGCAGTTTTCTCGTGTCTATTTAGATCATTGACGGTGCTTTCAGGTATATTACATTGACAGATTTATTATGCTTATTTAAATCATTGACAGCTTTTCGAAATCTAGTTAGATCATTGGCATATTTTTTTTAAATAAAAGGTCTATTTTGATTATTGACAAGGTTTAGTTAGGTCATTTCAAGTCATTATCAGTCTGGTTTTCTTTAGATCACTGATGGTGTTTTCAGATCTATTTTGATCGTTGACAGTATTTTCTTTCAGGTCTTTTTTATTGATAATTTTGTTTAGGTCTTTAATTCATTGACATTTTATTCGGGTTTATTTAGATTAGTGACAGTTCTTCAGGCCCTTTTTTTTCTATCATTGACAGACTGTTCAGGTCTATTTAGATTATTTTGAATTTCGTTTGGCATGTTTAGATCTTTGATAGTTTTTCCGGTATATATTTGAGTTTTTGTTATGTCTTTTAGGTCACTGACAGTTTTCTTGCTAGGTCTATTTATTTTATGATTTTCTTTAGGTCTTTTTACGTCATTGACAGTTTTCTGTTAGGTCTATTTATTTTGCTGAATGTTTTAGGTCTTCATATGTCATGACAGTTTTTATGTTGTCAAGTCTATTTAGATTATTGATAGCTTTTTCAAGTCTGTCTAAAGTAAAGTAGACGTACACATTGACAAGCAATCGAGAACGATACTGTTGCGTTTACAGTCGAGTGTCCATTGAAGATGGCTCGATTCTTCCATAATATGTATATAGTTTTCGGATATAGGCAAAGAACAAAAACATATGTAACTAATGTGTCGTCTTCATTATAAACTAATCGGTTAGTAACATTACTTTTATTCCGTTTCCATGACAGCAATCGATTTATCTGAATCGTTACATTGTACATCGTAAGAAATTTAATATGCTTTCATTGCAGTTACAGTTGCACTTACGTTGTCCGTTATGTTCATTATTGGACAATATCTAATCAGAAGACCGCAATAGAAAGGATGAGTGTTTGTTTTGAAGCTTATTATTGGGAAATGCCGTTATGCGCGGAGTCGTAACTAAACGCTATCAAACGATCATCGTGCGGTTTTGTCATAATTCCAGAACAACAACCTTCAATAAAACTATTTGTTTTATTCTATGAAGATGTTTTTAAAAAATTTTGAAATGAAAGCAGTGAATATGTTTTTGCAAGATATAAAATTCAAACAATTTCTTGTCCCTTTCCACCCCAATCTCCTAGTATATGTGTCCCTTTTAATCTTTTAATACTCTTGGAGGTAACAGAAGGTCGTGTCAGGAAAACAAAATTTACATTTCCTGGGCACTGCTCAAAATAAATTTCACCATTTACCAAACAATACCAAAATAAATCAGAATCTCAAGTTCCAAAATTTTTTTTTGGTTGAAGACTTTTATAATCGTATTTGGGCAGCGATGGATAGATAAATTAGTCACTGTTGGTCGAGGTGCGAAGATTACTACTATTAAGTAGATAGAATTGTATTGGCTTTCGAGAGAAAATCAAATGTGTAATATTATCATTAAATAGAAAATCTTGATATAATGTTACATGGGCATTGGATGTGTATTCAGTAATAAGCATTTGAATCTTCTCCCTTATGACATGCCCGCCCATTATACATAATACATCAAAGGCCATGTTTATTTGAACAGCAGAGGCAGTCGGTTTATTATTGGATTTGAACATAATAGTAGAGGATATGCGAATGGAAAGCACCAGCTTGGCGAGCATCACTCTGTCTTATATATATATTCCCGCTACCGACCCTGCTGGTGCTGCTGCTGCTGTTGCTCTTGCAGGTGTTAGGATGCCCCTATAGATTGGTACCACTTTATTCTATTCAGGCCGGTTATCTGTAGTCAGCTTACAGTTCGTCTGAGGCTCCGACGCTCAATATTGGAACTGTTTAGCAGATGATTATTTGCAGACGAGATTTTGTTAGTCAGTCTGGGTTTGAGCGCTAAGCGCGACGGTAGAGCGTCGGTGCCTGAAAGTTATTCAATAGAGGGGTGGTTGTCTTTAATTGTTTGGGATTATTGTGGGGATTCGTACTAATCATGACTTAAAGAATGTGAATTTAGTCACATGGTATCTATAATAGTCAATTGGATGTTAATTAAGCACACATTTAAAAAAGGAATCTACAAAATGAGCAAAACTGGATTCACTATCTGTTAAGGTAAGCTTTACCTCAGAGAGTATCATAATTTTGTGTTGATAAATATAGCGCATTTAAAATTACAAATAAATATATTGCGTTTTCTTGAGACTATGGTTATAATTTTTTTCTGCACAATAAATGTTCCATGTTTAAAAAAATTGTAATATTTTATTGTAGAATTTTACGTTTGTATTGATGTTAGTCTGCTGTTACGATGCCAGTATTTCACAGGCATACCTTATTAGCTTTTAGAGGCGCTCTTCGAAATATTTGTAATTCTAACAGGTAGGTAAGCAGTCAAATGACAAACACAACGTGTTAACGTGGCGTTACAATTGGGCAGTTTTATCTTAAGATAGATTTGGTTCATTATGTCCACATCCTTATCTATGATAATCATGTGATTTGTACCCCTTGCAATTTTAATGTCACTTTCGATGGGTAAAACCTATTATTTTCCTTGGGATTTCAACTTATATTTTGCTTCTTTTATTTGATATTAATGTCACAATATAGATGGTGTCGCGTATTTTTCTCGCTTTAAAGTAAACGTTATCTTAAATTAAAAATACCTTTGAATTGATTCAATAAACATTGATTTTTTCATGTCTTTCAGGAGTATTATTCCCGAGTGTTCTTTGCTCCCCACCCCTTTTGGGCGAGGCTTACCCGCCTTGGAACGTACTGGGCGGTGGATGTGATTTTTGAAAACAGGATTACAAGTTATGAAAGCATGTTCTATGCAAAGGAATTAGACTGCGGACGTTACCTCTTCGGTCAGGCATGGGACCACCTAGATTCGAATACATCATTCACAGTTTAATTTTCATTCTGGGATCGATATTACATGGTATGTACCAAACATGTGGCCGATATTTCTTTTATGAACCCATATATTCTTACTACATGGTTTGTATATATTGATTGATTCTTGTATAAGATATTTTTTGTCTAAACATAATGGCTACTTTGAGCCTTTGATGCTTATGCACAAAGCACAGCCGTAAAATATCAGAGACAGACACCTGTTTGAAAGAGCCTTTGTGGCTACCTGAGACAAGTGAATGCCTGGTGCAATTTCGACTCTGCCCAAATTTCATCCCAGAAACTCAAAGTCGTTTCTTTTAAATGCATGTAATTTGCTTTATATGCGTTAGTTCCCAAACAGTTTGAGTTTAAAGTATTGCAGTTTTTAAGTCACTTTGAAGTTCTGTATTTTGTTGTCTGTCTAGACATAACAGTAAATATTTTACGTTCGATTATGAATAAAGGTTATACTAAATATTATTCTTTTATGTTAAAGTATGAACGAGACTAAAAAAGAACAATTGCCTAAATACGGTATGTGTGTATGTGTGTGTGTGTGTGTGTGTGTGTGTGTGTGTGTGTGTGAGAGAGAGAGAGAGAGAGTTCATCTAACAAATAATATCATTTTAACGATGCAGTAACACCATGATATTTAGATCTGTAAAGTTTGAGACTGAATTCTTAAAATTTGCAGATTGTACTATGACAATTTTGACAAAGCATGAACATTCTTAATTGATGAATTATCAGATCGAAAATTCTCAGGCAGAATATGGAGTGTTTGCATGTAAATTTATTTCAGATCGATAACCTTCAGACTGTCTGACAAAATACTGTTTGCATGTAGCTGTATTCCAGATCAATAACCTTCAGACTGTCTGAAAGAATAATACTGTTTGTATGTAAATTTATTCCAGATCGATAACCTTCAGACTGTCTGAAAGAATAATACTGTTTGAATGTAAATGTATTCCAGACAGATAATCTTAAGACTGTCTGACAAAATACTGTTTGCATGTAGCTGTATTCCAGATCAATAACCTTCAGACTGTCTGAAAGAATAATACTGTTTGGTTGTAAATGCATTCCAGACAGATAATCTTCAGACTGTCTGACAAAATAATGCTTGCATGTAGCTGTGTTCCAGATCAATAACCTTCAAACTGTCTGAAAGAATACTGTTTGAATGTAAATGTATTCCAAACAGATAATCTTCAGACTGTCTGACAAAATACTGTTTGCATGTAGCTGTATTCCAGATCGATAACCTTCAGGCTGTCTGACAAAGTACTGTTTGCATGTAAATGTATTGCAGATCGAGAATCTTCAGACTGTTGAAAGAATACTGTTTGAATGTAAATGTATTCCAGACAGATAATCTTCCGACAGTCTGACAAAATACTGTTTGCATGTAGCTGTATTCCAGATCAATAACCTTCAGACTGTCTGAAAGAATGCTGTTTGAATGTAAATGTATTCCAGACAGATAATCTTCAGACTCTCTGACAAAATACTGTTTGCATGTAGCTGTATTCCAGATCAATAACCTTCAGACTGTCTGAAAGAATGCTGTTTGAATGTAAATGCATTCCAGACAGATAATCTTCAGACTGTCTGACAAAATACTGTTTGCATGTAGCTGTATTCCAGATCAATAACCTTCAGACTGTCTGAAAGAATACTGTTTGAATGTAAATGTATTCCAGACAGATAATCTTCAGACAGTCTGACAAAATACTGTTTGCATTTAGCTGTATTCCAGATCGATAATCTTCTGACTGTTTAAATGTAAATGTATTCCAGAAAGATAATCTTAAGACTGTCTGACAAAATATTGTTTGCATGTGAATATATGACCTTCAGACTGTCTGACAGAATACTATTTGTATGTAAATGTATTCCAACAGATAACCTTCAGCCTGTCTAATATTAGACTAGAAAAATGTATTCTACATAGGAAACAGTGTGGAAGTCTAAAAGTAGGCTGTTATTATGTAAACGTGTTCCCTATTGGTAACCTTCAGGCTGTTTAATGGTAGGCTGTAGTTAGATGTGTTCTATATATAAATCCTTCAGACTGTCTTATGCTAGGCTGTTTGAAAGTAAATGTAATTCATGTAGAAAACTCCCAGGATGCCTGTTGGTATACTGTGTGCAAGATCAGCTTCTCTTGTTTTTCTTTTATTTGCTTTTACAAGCAGACAGATATGGAATTAAGTTAATACAAAATGATTTGCACAAATACAGTCTTCCCTGCTGCAGACAAATATCTCTCACTCAGTCACATTTTCTAAGACTGAAAATCTCTCCCTTCCTCTCTCTCTCTCTCTCTCTCTCTCTCTCTCTCTCTCTCTCTCTCTCTCTCTCTCAGCACAGTACTGGTTAAAAGTTTTTTCTTTAGTTATAGAACTTAATTTTCAACCTGCATCTTGTAGTTTGTATTGTACTGACATGCCATTAAACCATATATATATATATATATATATATATATATATATATATATATATATATATATATATATATATATATATATATATATATATATATATATATATATATATATATATATATATAGTTCAATACAAACAATACTATCATACAGGTTAGAGAAATTAAATTCGTACTCTACGGAGTTTCGAACTCCGTAGAGTACGAATTTAATTTCTCTAACCTGTATGATTAGTATTGTTTGTATTAAACTATTATTTCTGTCCACTATTATCAAGATTCTACTGCAGTATATATATATATATATATATATATATATATATATATATATATATATATATATATATATATATATATATATATATATATATAGAAGAGAGAGAGACACACACACACACACACACACACACACACAACACATACACACACATACACTATCTCACATTCACAAACCCCGAAATATCAATGTGCAGATGGATATTCATTCATTTGCCGGAAAATAGTGTTTAACATAACGTATATATTCTAGGGTGGGTTTGATGAATAAGTCTTGGTTTTATGGGAACATCCACTTTGTTAGCTAATTCACTCGTTACTGTTGAAAATTTTAAGTTGCTGTTTTGAATTGACAGCAATATTGGTGATTTTCTAAATATCTTGCCGTCAAAGTAATACCTTTTCTATAAAAAATAGTGTCATTGGAAACGTCTTTTTTAAGATGAACTCTTCTCCTAATGGATAATGGATAAACATTTGTAAATTCCCATTTAGGACAATGTCACTGAGAGCTGTCAAGAATGATTGGAGAATTTTATAATGCTTTTCCAAATACATAAAGAAGAAAGTGTTTTAGTGGACACTATTGCGACTGACTCAAAATGTCAGTCATAAGCAAGTATCACCTGGTTTTAGACTAATGATGGTTTAGGTGTCCGCTAGAAAAGGTGCTAATGTTAGTCTCGGTATTCAGTTTTCTTAGAAATCAGCAATTAAAATAGGGTGCATTGCCAAAATATTATTTCCGCCTGGATTCGTCAACAGACTATATGCCTAATTGTACTAGAGCTTTAGCCCTCAAATTCTTTAGAAGACAGAACGAACAAAGAATGAAAATAATATTGTATTAAAATTATTAACCCGCAGGAGCTTGAAATGATCAGCAATTGTTTCCTTAACCGTCTGACATAAGCTTAATACGTTTTGCCTAGATATAAATTTAATATTTTTCATGTGCTACTTGGTACGTCCTGGTTGTGGTTTATCTTGCTTTCTAATTGACAGCGTCTGAACACTGAAAACTTAGTGTTGAAAAAAACGTTAGCACAGTCAGACCTGTCTGGGAGTTTTTTTATTTTTATTTTCCAAGTTTCTGTCCCAAATGAGCCGGAGAGGCGTGTAGGCGAGTGATACGTCTGGCACGAGTCCCCAGGTATGGGAGAAAATGCTTTGATGTAGTCTGAACATGAATCACACACCTGCCAGATTGTTAATAAGTAAAAAGATGCCGTGTGCCTACCCTCACAAATCGAAGCCTTGATTCAAACGGCATAAACCTAGATTTGAGTTTTATATAATAGACTGAGTTAGGTTCGACGTTGTGACGTTGATGCATGACCAGTGTTGACAACAACCTTTTACACACTTTCGGTTCGGACATATCGGATCTAGCTCATTATCCCAGTGGTAGCTTGCTGGTATGCCAGTGAATATGGTAGATCTCTTTCATAGAGCTTACATCATTGCCTTGATCGCTTAAATAGCGGCAGCAACCTGTTGCAGCAGACAAGAAATAGCATGAATAAACGAGAAGCAGGCGGTCATGATTATTGTTCCGGTGTAAGATACGCCAAGGTTGATTTTAGAATGCTGCCAAATTACTGAACACCTTCCCCACAAGGTTTGATTATTTTTTAATGTGAGGTTAAGTTTTGATTTGCACAATGTAAGGTGTTAATATACATTTAAGAAACTATTTAACGCAAAGATACAAAAATGAGAAAACTTGTGATAGTTATTTGAAAATGTGTTGTTTAGAGTAATATTGTTTCGGTATGTGTAAACTAGTTTAAATTGGGCACATTTATATATTATTATTCGGTCCCTGAATGATTATCGGTTATTGCATTAATAACAAGGTCTTTGTGTTCTTACACGTGTGCATAATAACTGTGATGTGAAAAGTCAGAAAACTGATTTCCCTTGTGTAGAATAATAATTACGACATTACATAAATATCCGGTCTATTTACTATTACAAAGGTCAATTGATTGCTGAGACCTATATTTTATTGATTCTTTTGGGTGAGTTCCCTTGTGCAGACTGATTACCAGTTGATCAGAGAAACATCTGGACAATTTATTTTCCCATACAATAGCCAGACTGTATTGGCGAGAGTGATTTTTGTTGTTGGTTCAATAGAATGCCCTTTCGCTAATTAGAGATGTAGTTAATAAGCATAGCTTGAGTTTGTGACTCCAGTACTGCCATATGCTAATCTAATTTCTTCACTAGACTGAACTTAAACACTTTAAGCTGGTTAAGGCAGACTTTAATTTAGTTGTTGGTTACCATCTAATTTTTACTGATACATTTTTAGAGCAGCGTCAGCAACGAGATGAAAACATTAAACAGGCACTAAATTTGCTACTTATTTCGAAATGACGAGATAATTTAATGAGGAATAATAGCTTATTTACATGTATATTTCGGCATTTGTTTTGAAAATTTACGGTAACTTTCTATTTCGTTTTCTTTTTTTTCAAATTTTAACGGGTTGCACATGTGTCGAAAAATACAAGATCTTTGATCTTGTAATCTTCTGAACCGTTGGATTTAAAATTTGTAGATGTATTGCAATCAAATATTTATCAAATATGCAACAAAAGGATTAAATGGTTTGTACCTAACAGTGTCACTCTCTTTTCAATGTTTTTCACCGTCTTTAAGTACGGCGTAATCGTGTTCATTAAAGGCTATGGCAGTTGGAGTAAACTCTTTACACTGGGATACACAGTGGTAACCGACTCTGGTTGATTTGATGGTAGGATTGAAACCCGTATTTTTCTGTCCGCCAGTCAGCGCAATAACTATTTTTGTTTGTTTTTTTTATTTTTAAATTCAGCTGCGAAATTTGTGAAACGTTTACGGTTTTCATAAATGACTCTTGATCCTTATCTAGATTGATTCCATCAATTTTTAATTATATTTCTTGTTCCACTCTTGAAAATGAATAAGAACGAGTCAGCGTATCGAACTAGGAATATTTGATTGCCAGTTTAGAACATTGACTTCATGAAGAGAACATTGATTTCTTGATTATAACTTATTTCGTGATGAGAAATCCTATCCAGATCAAAGATGGTTCCCTGCGATTAGAGACAATTGGACCGGCTGTTTTAGTTAATGTATGGTGTAATGTGCAGAAATATGTAATATTGTGTACCTTACTTGACTGCATTGATGTATACCTTACTTCAGGGGTGCACAATACGTCGGTCGCAATCTACCGGTCGATCGCAAAAAGATAGTGTGAGAAGATCGCGTAGCATTTAAAAAAATAGACGTCAGCCTATATATGTTTTACATTTTTGTGGTAGGTAGATCATTTTGGCTTAGTCATTTTATAATTAGCTCGCATGCTGGAAAAGTGTGTGCACCACTGCCTTACTTGATTGCAATGGTGTATGCCTTACTTGATTGTCTTATCCATGTTGATTTTCAAACATGTTGATTTTGATTTTGAAAAATTATAGCTGACGCAAAGCAAGGGAAACATTGCGTGAATATTATATCGTGAAAGCCATAGGATATGCTGTAGAGATCCTAGCGGTAAGAACGATAGACCCAAGTTAGCATCCAGATTGTTGTGTTAAAATTCCCACATTTTTGTTTTGCTATTGATTGCTCAGTGATTTTTTATAATCATGATGCATGTGGAGATGCGAATGCTTTCGAGATTTATAAAATATTCATATTCTGCTCTTGAAACTAGCTTACATCTTTCTGTAAAGTCACTCAGCCTGATTAAATCGCGATCGACAAAACACCTGATCAGCAGTCTTCGAGAAGATTATTGGAATTACGACCTTTTCCTTTTTCAGGGCAGTGCATACAATCCAGTCTCAACAAATTGAGAGCTTTGGTCAAATTTAAGTTCACAATTGATTCAGTTCAGTTTCTTTTCTACTGAATAGTGTAACAGTTTAGTTTTCGTTGAAGAACCTCTGCAAGGAACGCCATATATTATGCTAGGATTGTGTGAAGGTTGATAAAAAAAAAAAGGCAAAGAGCCGTTTTACCTGGATCCTTTTCTGACTTATAGAGACCTATTGCTCAAAAATTCGGCCTTAAGATTATTAGGTTTTGAAATTTATTGATATAATCCTGCATATTCATTTTCCTTAAAAGCCCATTTATGTTTCGGGATGTATGTGTTACGATAGTTCATTTCTCCAGTCTCATTTAGTTACCTTGCTGATCACAATTTACGTATATGGATCACATTTAATTTTGTGGCCATATACTATGTGGATCACAGTTAATTTCCATAGCCAGATATTATGCGGATCACAGTTAATTTCTATGACCAGTTACCATGTGGATCACATTTAATTTCTATGGCCAGTTATTATGCGGATCACACTTAATTTACATACTATTTCTCTTATCCTTGTGCGCAACCAAACTGGCATAGTTCGTCTTTTGCGATAGGTACCATGTAGTGCTATAAACTTCAAAATCGTGTTTTTTTTTTATTCAAAGGATGCTAGAAAATCTTATTATCTTCATATCTATCTTAAACTTCCGACTTACACGAAGCAACAAAATGAAGAGAGATATAATTTCCAAAGATAAGTATCAGCGGTAATTTCCTTTTGCGACACAAGCAAGAAAGTGCTTAATCTGCAGTCGGTTGACAATATTTGATGAAGCTGGTAATTCAGATATGATGTGATGTCTTTTTGCAATTTTTTTTATTTTAAACGTTTTGTATTTTCTTTATAAACGTCAGGTTTATTTTTTCCATCATATATCATTGTATTTTGCTACTAGCTTTAGAATAGTCATCCAAATTGTTATCTTGGTGATCGTCGTCTTATTATCATTGTTATCATCATGATAACTAATCATTCGATGTTTCGTCCTTGTCTCTTCGTTCTCTTCATCGCATCTGTTTTGGTCCTTATCATCATCATCATCATCATCATCATCATCATCAACAACAACAACAACAACAACAACAACATCATCATCATCATCATCATCATCATCATCATCATCATCCACTTCCTTCTCAGGTTCACAGATAAACAACGTTTTTGTAATATTCGGATTGAAAACTGAAAAACTTTTTTCTGTTTGTCTGTCTCACAGTGATTCTGACTGGTTCCATTTGTGGAAAATAATGTGACGTGCGATTTATTTCAACTTTCAAATAAAAAAACCAAAAAATAATTCTAATGCAAGAAATGAACTAGCGATGTATGATAAATCCGATTAGGTTCATGATTAATTTTTATCTGGGATAGGCACTCTGTCACCTTTCCAGCATATCTGAAACTCAGGTGGTTTAGTTTAGGGATTTTCTGAGTGGGTTTTACGACCCAGGTTTTCTTTGATCTGTTCTAAATTTCCCACCCCCTGCCTTATTCCAACCTGCGATTCAACATGCTATATCGGTATAATTTGGTGATAAAAGAAAAACTGTTTGATAAAAGAATGGAACATTTTCATGATTGTTGTAGATTGGGCTACAAATACTTAAATGCTGTCGATAATAACGAATTATTTATTTGTTCACTGATATTACACAAGACTAAATTGATAGCGTATATCTGATGGGTGCAGTTACAGAGTTTCCGCTACCGTAAGGCTGCATGTGCTCTATTGGCAAGTGCTTTACCCCTAAGGTAGATCGGTTCGTAAGAAGCGTTAATGCATACACTCCTGACATTCTGATGTATTGCTAATAGAATAAATGACAGCAGACGCATTGGTGATAAAAAAAAAAAAACGAGTTAAAGACAGACACCTCTTAGCGTAAGTTTTTTAATGAACACTGTATCAGTCTAATGGACTGTTTAAGTTAACAGTGATGTCTGCGTTGTTCTGATTGCGTCATATATTTTAAATTAGTTCAGACTTGGTTTCGCGTCAACAAAAAATGTATCTAAATATTTAGCGTAAATTTATGTTCACATTGATAAAATAAACATAGCTAAACCCTGAGTGCAAACTTTATCACATTGATAAAACAAACTTAGTTAAACCATGAGGGCAAACTTTTTCTTACATTAAAAGAGATAGCTCTACACTGTGTGTAAACTTCGTCTCACATTAAGAGACAACTCATCACTGAATATAAACTTAGTCTCACATTAAAAGAGACAGCCCAGCACTGAGTGCAAACTTCGCCTCACATTAAAAGAGACAACTCTATACTGAGTATAAATTTTGTCTCCCATTAAAAGAGACATCTCATCACTGAATATAAACTTAGTCTCACATTAGAAAAGACAGCCTAACACTGTGAAGACTTTGTCTCCCATTAAAAGAGACATCTCATCACTGAATGTAAACTTTGTCTCCCATTAAAAGAGACATCTCATCACTGAATGTAAACTTTGTCTAACATTAAAAGAGACAGCCTAACACTGAGTGCAAACTTCGCCTCACATTAAAAGAGACAACTATATACTGAGTGTAAATTTTGTCTCCCATTAAAAGAGACATCTCATCACTGAATGTAAACTTTGTCTAACAATTAAAGAGACAGCCCAACACTGTGAAGACTTTGTCTCACATTCAAAGAGACAGGTCAACACTGTGAAGACTTTGTCTCACATTAAAAGAGACAGGTCAACACTGAGGATAAAGTCCGTCAGGAAGAGACAGTTAAACCCTGAGTTTAAACTACGCCAAATTTATGAGAAAGTTAAACCATGAGTGTAAACGCAAATTGCTTACAAGTTTAAATTTTGTGTCAATGTCGTTTAAGATTTGTACAGATTGTGTATCTCTTTGCTCCTGTTCTTGTGTATGTGTTTCTTAATCTTTAAAACAAGCCTTGACAACAGACTAATTAATCCCGAGACACTTTAACAAAAATTTGCCCTCTCCGTTTATCCTTGCACACTCAGTTACAAGTCAATGAGTACCAAAAAATGGAGAATGAGAAATTGTACACAAATATCAATGCTAGGTCACGGTAGAGATCATTGGACATCATTTTCGGTCTCTATCTATCTATCTATCTATCTATCTATCTATCTATCTATCTATCTATCTATCTATCTATCTATCTATTTATCTATCTATCTATCTATCTATCTATCTATCTATCTATCTTTCTGTCTGTCTGTCTGTCTGTTTTTCGGTCTCTATCTATCTATCTATCTCTCTATCTATCTATCTATCTGTCTGTCTGTCTGTCTGTCTGTCTGTCTGTATGTATGTGTGTGTGTATGTGTGTGAAGTGAACTCGAAAGATAAATCTTCACAGTTCAAGATCACGATGTAGCAAGACTTTCAAAGTGGAAGACGTAATTCATTCGTTAATATAAAGATTTATTTTTGTAGATAACAAAATATAAATAAGCTAAGAAAAAAACCCAAATGCGATTTCGTACCTGATTTATAAACGTTTCTCTGTGTTTATTGCTGTAATCTGCGTTTGTGATTTTCGTGAGTGTTTGGCTCAAAGGGACTCGTGGGACATGAAAGCTCTAAAGCTAATTTATACTTTCGCTTGTTTGTACTGCGTTTTATCAATATTGTAGTTATAGTAAATACTCTCTGACAAACTATGTACGGGTGCGTGCATGTGTCTGCCTGCCTGTTTGCATGTTTAGGTTTTGAAAAAAAAAAACATACCAAGCAAACATAAAGGCTAAAAAGGATTAAATCTTCAAGTGCAAAGTTAATTTGTGTGATATAAACTGTGTGATGTGTGATATAAAATGTGTGATGTGTGATATAAAATGTGTAATGCGTGATATACATTGCACTGTTTTGAAAAGTCTAAGAACGTCTCAACCGGAACATCATCCTGACACGCAGCGTAGGGCATATATGCTTCTTCCATTACTAGTTTCGTATAACATGTAGGAGGGCGCTATTCTACATCCCTGAGCACGCAGGAATGCTTTGAAAAACAAAACGTGATTTATTGGGTTCAAATGCATTAGGAAAGAAATTTAATTATTAGAATATATAATTATTAAGAACTTTATGGGTGAGATATCGGAAACTTTAATAATCTCCGCCCAAGCTGATCTACTGCGGACCTCACCTCTGATACATCATATAGGATGACTGGAAATAACAAGTACTCCCTGCTGGTATTGCCGATGTGATATAAATTATGATGAGTATGTGATCGTTATATTTCATGTTATGCCTACAACGCGTGCACTTGCCACACCATGAATATAATTTTTTTATTTTTATTTTACTAATACCAGACCTGTGAAGGGATTTCTCTCATGTTTCTCTTCACAGTCCTTTGTCTATAGGCAACATCATACACGACGTTTTACTATGTCCTGGCAAGCCTTGGTCAAAGAGACAGCAGGCTACAAACCTTCTTTATCGTAGCAAGCCTTTATCAAAGAGATAATATTCTATGTGACCTTTTACTCCAAGTTCTGACAAGCCTTTATCACAGAGGCAGTGTGTTTACACGACTTTTCATTCTCGGTTTTTAACAAGCCTTTGCCAAAAATGCAATATGGTACATGACCTTTTACTCCAAGTATTAAAACTTCGAAGCCTAAATTCTGACCATGGATACATAATCAACGTCTTTTCTTTTTAGCACTCGCGGTACTAATTCAGTTCCCATAGTAAGTACATGCAAACACCATGATCTTAAAAATTCAATAACTTTCTGAGTGCTCATTAGTATAGATGAATCCAGGAAGTCAGCTTCTTTGCAGAGCAAAGAATATGAGCCGCGCCATTTTCTGGACCTGCGCGTGTTTGAAACGTGCTTTTACTTCCACACCAAAGAGTCGGGTGCTAATGTTAGTAATGAATGTTCACAAGAGTATTAAAGAACTGAAATTTTATCAATCAAACAATGTATATTTTTTTCACTTACAATAATGAAAAGTTCTCAAAAGCTTGTTTTTTTTCTCAATCATAACTTATATTATTAAACAATCCTGGCCACCCAAACCCATATATACTCTATTAAATGTTCACCCATTTTCAGACGGGTAACCATTTTTTAAAACAATTAGTACTGTGTGCCCTATATTCGTTCTTTATTTTCTTGAAAGACAGATGAATAGTAGTTCATTACATAAAGTAAACAATGTGCATAAATCTGCTTGTCAAAGATAACATTAGTTAATATTAAATTATATTGCAATTTCATTTTCACCTAAAAATCAATGGTGCATTTCAGGCAACATTTAAATATTTGAGCTTTATTTAAGAAAATCAGATAAATATTTTTAAAAAATGCTGTATAATAAGAGTCGTCTTTTCGTATTACCAGCCTTGTCATATTATGAAATTACTGAGTAAAAGGTCAAGGTGACCATCTATATTTGCATGTATTATTATAGAAAAAGAGATATAAATGACACAAATTACCTAAAATACCTCCCAGAAGATATAATTAAAAACTAAAGGTAGACATAAGTACATTAAAATGCAAAATATGAAGTTTCAAAACATTCGCTGAAAGAAATTAGTGGGATGCAAAGTCATGAGAGGTCATCCCCATTAAGCATGGTGGAAGAGACCTAAGTGATGATATCTAAAACATTATATTTCATATATATATATATATATATATATATATATATATATATATATATATATATATATATATATATATATATATATATATATATAGGAAATATATTGCTTGCTATTATTACTCTATAATGTAATAATTGTATAAATTTTATATATGTATTGCTTAGACACTCCACCTAACAGTCAAACCTACACTCTGTCCCCCCTACTTGGCAACAGTTGATATATCTGAATATGTTTTATTATATCCAACTGAGAATCACTCTGTAGTTTACAAAAGGTATTAATTTTGCTTGTTATCCACAAATAAGACCACATGGTTGCACTTATAGTACAGATAATTGCACTTCAATATGTGAAGTCAATGTATTGCTGTGGCTGTCTATAGGGTTCACGGTACTAATTCAGTTCCCATATTAAATCTATGCAAACACCATGATATTAAAAATTCAATAACTTAAAATTTCTGAGTGCCCCATGTGTTTGAAACGTGCTTTCAATTCCGCACCAAGAGGCAGGTGCTAATTTTGGTAATGAGTGTTCCAAACTCGTGACTGTTAAAAGACTCAAATTCGCACGCGCGCGCACGTGTGTGTGTGTGTGTGTGTGTGTGTGTGAGAGAGAGAGAGAGAGAGAGAGAGAGAGAGAGAGAGAGAGAGAGAGAGAGAGAGAGAGAGAGAGAGAGAGAGAGAGAGAGAGAGAGAGAGATTTTTAACTTACCTTTAACAATTTTGCAGTCATACGCTACGATGTCTGCAGTGTGGCAGTTTATTGCACTGGGACATCATGCCTCAGACATGTAGCATGATGTCCCACCCAGTAACATTAACATGACACCAGGCCGACCAGTCCTAACACTAACCTCTTAATGCTGAGTATCAAGCGAGGCAGCTGTTAGTACCATTTTTGTAAGTTTTTGGTATGACTCGGCCGGAAATCGAACACACGACCTCTCGCATCTGAGGCAGATGCTCTAACCACTAGGCAACACAATGCAGTAAATAAAGCGTTAGGGTCTATTACTCGTACAGAACATGGAGCAGAGTCTGTGTTATGTTAACAATACTGAATCCAGCATCCATCTCAGCTTTAATATTCGAAGCGTGATGACGTAATCAACCTTCATTTCTATTATCCTAACTTTAACTAGATGTTTATATTTAGAAATTTTTTTATAAAATCATCTTATGACACAATTGGAAATTAAAGGCATGTTAAATATTTAATTATGTTGTTGTTGTTGTTGTTGTTGTTGTTGTTGTTGTTGGGCTTAACGCCATTTTTCAGCACATGATAGGCTATTCATGGCGGCCAGTATTAATGGTGGAGGAAGAAGCCGGAAAATCACCGGAAAGAACCACCGACCCACGAGAAGCTACTGGCATGCTTTCTCACATATCCACATTCGCCGAATCTTAGACTCGAACACACGCAGACGGAGGTGAGATGGCAGTGATCCGTAACGGACAGCGCTTTAGACCACTCGGCCACTCGGGGCCCCCTATTTAATTATGTGAAAGTACTTTCGAAGGGTTATTTTACCTGTGGAGTGGGCCCGGAGTGGCTAAGTGGTCTAAAGTGCTGTCTGTTACGGATCACTGCCATCTCACCTCTGTCTGCGTGGGTTCGAGACTAGAATTCGGCGAATGTGGATATGTGAGAAAGCTTGCCAGTAGCTTCTCGTGGGTCGGTGGTTCGTTCCGGGGATTTCCCGGTTTCTTCCTTCATCATTAATACTGGCCACCATGTATCGTGTGCTGAAAAAATGACGTTAAGCCCAACAACAACAACAACAACAACAACAACAACAACAACAACAACAACAGCATTTTACCCGTGGCAGAACCGGCATCTTCCGCCTGATGGTGTCCTGTAAAAAGACTTTGTGACCGTTACGGTGAAAATAAAGGTTAATTCGCTAGATTAGATTCATGCGATGGCGTTTTAGAGTTATGCATTGATTGGTACGTCACTGTATTTTAAATGTGTCGTTTTGCAGTCTTTTGGCGATTCTGAAGCGATTAAAGACGCATGAGAAAAGTCGAATCGAGCGTATGGCTGGGGTCACGTTTGCACTACTTATGTTAATTTATTGTACCGATAATGTGATTTTGTGTTGTCAGAGATTTCATCGTACTTTGTTGATAGAACGCCAGACTCCTGTGGTTCTTGCATTGTTTTGACCAATTAGGGTGTAAGTTATTTTAATACTGTGGGCAGTCAGCGTAATGTTTTTAGTCTGCATCCCGTAAATAATATTTTCTTAGTGTTTATGAATCTCTGCTGACTCCCCACCCCTCCTTTAACTTGGAAATTTCATGATGTCCATCATTTAGGCAGACGATTGAGTATGTAACCTCAATCAAGTCTTTATGCAAAGCGACAGTCGGGTCATGTGATACAGATAGGTCAACACGGCTAGTGATGCATAACACGAAAGTGGAAATGCATCGGAACAACGCCTGCCTTGTCCTAAGGTTATCCACTGTGAGAAGATTTGTGTCACTTGCATGTTATGATGCACTGATATTTTATACAAATAACACCTGAGAAAACAAATGTTGACCGTGCAGGTTACGAGGACCACGCACCAACGATCAACTGTTTTCAACAATAGCCCGTATATTTAAATTAAAGCGCGGAAATCACCACGAAAACAAATGCAGAGATGCCAAAAATGTCCTATAACCTAGCAGGGAGTCGTTAAACCTGTTACATTGATGCAATGACAGATTTTCTAATTAATGCATTGAAAAGAAAAACACTGCTATGGTCGTTTTTTTTTTGTAGCTTTTATTCTAGTTTTGTCGTGTTTAACACCACTTTTCATCGTATGATAGGACATAGATTGCGGACATTATTGTTACACCAAGGGGTCTCATACTGAGCGAATCAAATATATGCGTTAGTCAGGCTTGATAATCGTTTCCCTCTATTACCAAGGAGCTTAAGACAAAAGTCATGCATGGTCCACTGAAAGTTTCTTAAACGCGCAAATACTACAATAATTTTCCCTAATCACTTAATGACAACATATCGCTAAACTCCAATTTCACACTAGGATGTTTTTTTTTTGTTTTTGTTTTTTTTTTTTGTTTTTAGTTTTGTATTTGTGCGATTCATTAATAAGCCCTGAAAAGCCGAATATTAGGACTTCAAGCCGTTCAATACGAAACAGCCCAAACATTATTCCAATCTCAAATTACTAACGATAAAGACACACAGATAATCCCTTATATTAAGAATTAGTAGGGAGGGTCGATTTTACGACATTAATTCATGCTATCTTAAACTCGTGAATACTGTAAATTATGACGTCTGCTCTTAGAAATTGGCCAATTACTTGGGCTGAGAAATATCTTGCGAACAATAACTCCCCTTTGTCTACAAATAGTCACTAAAATTTAGTAGTTATAAGCGGAAACCTAAATACAAACTAACACATGCCTATGATTATTACAGTATATTTTGTTAAGTAAGAACCACAAAAGACGCCGGAAAAATCACCGACCCACTGGAAGCCAATGGAAAAGTTTCTCACACACCCACGTTGGTCAAAATGAGACTCGAACTCACGCGGATAGAGGTTGGGACGCGTGAGGGATCGGGCCATTTGCGGCCTATTTTGTCGCTGCTATTAATAATGAAGCTTTGGATTTTTTCTGTTGATGATTTTTATAAAGTTCATTTTCCATCTTATTCCATGGGTACAGTGTAAAAGCTTAGTTTCAACAATAATTTTAACCAAGTCATATATGTAATTTCTTGAAGTATACATAAAATTTACATAGGAATAAATGAAAACCGCAAAATTTACAATAAGGTGCTCAGTAATTCCGCGAGCTAATAATGTATTGCAAATGACAATCTTGTTACTAGACATCAGAAGTTACTTGCATACTCATTTCTATGTCAGTTATTTAGCAAATGATTGTTTTGGTTTTGGTTTGGTTTTTGATTCTTTTCGGCACAGCAACACAAGTAGGTTATTTAGTGCCTTGCCCAAAGACTCACTGTGGTAGCTTGCCCTAGATGGCCCATTGGTAGGATTCGAATCCGCAACCTTTCGGTCGTATAGCAATTATTGTGAAGTCACTATTTTTATTCTGCTTTGTTGCCGTTACAACTTGTGAAAGAGTGACGCTTTTGGACATTGATTTAATATTTCTTTTTCATGAATTCTCTCAAATGTCATAGAACAAAACATAAAGTCATTGCAGACCACACTTAATGTAGATCTCTTTTTAAAGTCGGATTTGAGTTAAGAATTTGTGCTCACAAATGATTAAGTTTGAAGTCTCAGTTTCGTAACTACCGGTCTAGTCAGAACATTAGCCTACTAACTGGCTGTAGCTAGACTGGTCAGACCAGAAGCTGGCATGCTTTCTATAGCTATGACTGGTGATTATGATTTGGTGGCTATAGTTATGACTGGTCAGACCAGAAGCTGACTTGATGGCTATAGTTATGACTGGTCAGACTGGCATGCTTTCTATAGCTATGACTGATCAGACCAGGAGCTGACTTGATGGCTATAGCTATGACTGGTCAGACCAGTAGCTGGCATGCTTTCTATAGCTTTGACTGGTGATTATGATTTGGTGGCTATAGTTATGACTGGTCAGACCAGAAGCTGACTTGATGGCTATAGCTATGACTGGTCAGACTGGCATGCTTTCTATAGCTTTGACTGATCAGACCAGGAGTTGACTTGATGGCTATAGCTATGACTGGTCAGACTGGCATGCTTTCTATAGCTATGACTGGTCAGACCAGTAGCTGGCATGCTTTCTATAGTTATGACTGGTCAGGCCAGGAGCTGACTTGATGGCTATAGCTATGACTGGTCAGACCAGTAACTGGCATGCTTGCTATAGCTATAGCAAGGTATGATGCATTGCATGGAGGTTCGTTTGGTACGAAATCGAAAACTAAGCTTAGAATGTTGGAACGTTTGGCAGTTTTGTTTGGTGCCGTGATCTAAATTTTCAGCAAAAAAAAAAAAACCCAACCTGGTAATGTTTCTCTCCATGTAATTGACCGAAAGTATGAGGAGACTGACAAAAACATTTCAGCAAGAATTTTTGGCACACACCCCATTATTGCACGTGTAATCCTTGCTTGTTTTGGTGGATTTTGGCTAACTTAAAAATCTCTTGCCTTGGTTATTCCCTCATTAATTTATCACTGCCCAATGGTCATTGTAACATTAAAACTGATGATTGGTCATTGTAATTTTGATGCTGTCCATTGGTCATTTTAACTTTGACACTAATCATTGGTCATTGTTACTTTGATACTGCTGTTTGGTCATTGTAACATTGACACTAATCATTGGTCATTGTTACTTTGATACTGCTGATTGGTCATTGTAACATTGACATTAATCATTGGTCATTGTTACTTTGATACTGCTGATTGGTCATTGTAACATTGACACAAATCATTGGTCATTGTTACTTTGATACTGCTGATTGGTCATTGTAACATTGACACAAATCATTGATCATTGTTACTTTGATACTGCTGATTGGTCATTGTAACTTTGACACTAATCATTGGTCATTGTTACTTTTGATACTGCTCACTGGTCATTATTGTATTCTGTTTTCCACGGAAAAGAAAAACCCACTAATTATATCTTTTTTGAAGTTGTCGTAAGTCTTCTAAAGAGTGTATGCATTTCTATCCAATCCAATGTCTCCAGTCTCCCAAAACAAAAGAGTTTTATATCAAATTTATCTTTCAATTTGTCTAATACAAATTAATCATGGCCCATTTTTCCAAGTGTACAGAGTGAATCGCGTGTTTTAATTATTTGGAAGTTGATACGGTGGCAGAATGTCTAGTTATTATTTAATTTCATTATCGTAAATTGTCGAAGTTATATTCTTAAAATCAATCCCATTACGCAAAATTCTCTTACTCTGCGCATTGCATGTTAAATCTAATTTGAATTACATAACAGGACTTGCTTACATTGTATTTCTTAGAAATATAACATTATTTTCAGAAGAAATTCCATGGTCTTAGCTTTCTACAGGTGGAATATATGGTCATTTACATATAGAAAATAATCTACGAATATTGTACAAACAACTTCCTAACCCCACCTCCAAAAATAATTAAAAAAATAAAACAACAGCTATATTTCCAGCGTAATGTGATTGAGTTCACACGATAAAGAGCTTAGATGTCAGACGTTGAATAAATTTTGCGATGGGTTTTTTCGTTTTTTAACTGTTGGAGGTTGAATAGGGATATGACTTTTCGTAAGATGTTGGATGTTGAATAAATTGGACGTTGAATAAATTGGGTAATGAATTTCCGTTCAGATGCTGGACGTTGAATAAATAGGGCAGTGAATTTCCGTTCAGATGTTGGATGTTGAATAAATTGGACGATGGATATTTGTTTAGATGCTGGACATTGAATAAATTGGGTAATGAATTTCCGTTCAGATGCTGGACGTTGAATAAATAGGGCAATGAATTTCCGTTCAGATGTTGGATGTTGAATAAATTGGACGATGGATATTTGTTTAGATGCTGGACATTGAATAAATTGGATAATGAATTTCCGTTCAGATGCTGGACGTTGAATAAATAGGGCAATGAATTTCCGTTCAGATGTTGGATGTTGAATAAATTGGACGATGGATATTCGTTTAGATGCTGGACGTTGAATAAATTGGGTAATGAATTTCCGTTCAGATGCTGGAAGTTGAATAAATAGGGCAATGAATTTCCGTTCAGATGTTGGATGTTGAATAAATTGGACGATGGATATTCGTTTAGATGCTGGACGTTGAATAAATTGGGTAATGAATTTCCGTTCAGATGCTGGACGTTGAATAAATAGGGCAATGCATTTCCGTTCAGATGTTGGATGTTGAATAAATTGGGTGATGGGTTTCTGTTCTGATTTTGGACGATGAATAATTTAGGCGATGAGTTTTCGTTCTGATTTTGAACGTTGAATAAATTGCGATGGGTTTTCGTTCAGATATTGAACGTTGAATAAATTGGGCAATGATTTTCGTTCAGATATTGGACATTGACTAAATTGGGGAAGAGTTTTTGATAAACCTATTAAATGGAAAGTTATTTTTATTCGTACATGTGCGCATCCATATTTCATTGGGTGTATCGATGTGGTGGTATACATACACTATTGATACCCGTGGGTGGGTGTAAATCTTAAACACTAATTCCTGGCGCAAAAACAAATTACTATACCTCATCTTTTTGGGAGAAATTATACAGTTCTGGTAAAGAAGTGGGTCATATTACGAGAAGAAAAATAATACTTGCTGACATTTTGCCTAGTGGATCACTCAAAACGAATCGAATAGAGATACAAGCAGACCGGAATCTTGAACGCGTTTGCTCCACAATACATTTTGTGCATTCTGATGTCATTACCTGTCAAACCTTTGGTACGTGCTTCATTCGGCTGAAAGAACAGATATTACGGTGAACATTTGTCATAATGGGGATATTTTTCCATATATCTTCGAAGTTATGTACCTTACGACTTACGCACAAATATACATTGGCCAGGCACCTTGAGTAAATGAAGTACATGTACAGGATTAGAACTTTACCGAGGGGCCGTTTTTAATTCATTCTTAAAATTATAGTCTCCAATAAGCTGTCTAGGTATTATTCTTTAGTATGGTCCCTCATATAAATGGAAGTGTGATAGGTTGTCTTTACACTCGATCTATGTATTATTTTTCAGTATGGTCCCTGATATAAATGGAACTGTGATAAGCTGTCTTTACATTCGATTTAGGTATTTTTCAACAGGATAGTCAGTGAGAAAAATTTGATCCACAAGAGGTATTACTGGACCGTATAGTCAGTCACTGAGATAAATTTGCACAACGTTTTCAAACACATCCATTTATAGGATCAAACCTAAGCACAACACTAGTAAATATGTTTTTTGCACAGAACCGGTACGTGGAAAAAAAAAGTATATAGTTTTATCTAACGTTACCGTAGGTGAAAAAGGACACAGTTATTTGTTCAGGTACGACGGGCAGTACAAGTATTTACCATGGGTATAATTGTTGATACAAAATTCTTTATTTGATATTCGCATGATTCACCGGGATTTTGCAGAAGACGATATATATACAATTAAGCAGGTGATGAATGGGTGTTACATTGGGTGGTCCTACCTAACGCTGCCGATGTCTACATTTTGAAGCCAATTTAGAGTGGTTCCTCCTAAAATTTTTGACCTTATCACACATATAATGTGCCATTTATCCGATTGACGAATATCCGTCAGATGCAATGAAGACATCACTGGGATAACAAGCACCATTCCTTAATTATTAGGAAAGGGAGTTAGTGAAAATGCTTGTGAATATTCCGAGATACCACAAATTTTATTTCTAAAATCTTGCACGTGTCTGACGTATTACTCAGGCACACAGTAATTGACAGAAATGATGTTTATCGCTGTGATAATTGTCCTAACGCCTACATTTTCCAAGGCTCTGTCTCAGTGACAAAGATTACAATTAATGAAGAACATACAAATTAATAAAAGTAAACGTTTTTCAAAATTCTGATTAAGAACAAGAATAAATTCACAATATAAAATGAAGTAATCTATGTAAAACTGGAAAATCGCGGGGAGGGGTGCGCTTGACTGAGAATAGATTTGAATTAAAATTGGATCAAGAAAACCGTCTTCAAAACGAAAATTGGGAAAGAAAAATGAGATTGGTTCAGCAGCATGCATATAAATAACTAGCAAGACAAAATCATATTCGAAATAGCATAATAATCTTGCAGTATAACATTTTCTGTTGATAATTAAACATCGGCTACAAGCTTCTCTGAAGGATTTTTTTTAACCTGATAAAATCATATTTTATAATAGAGAAGAAAAGAACATATAAAGACTTCCCTTTTTCCATCCCCCACAACACACACACACACACACACACACACCACCACCACCACCACCACCACCACCACAACCACCACCAACTCAACAACAACACTAACCAAACAAAATCTTGCCAACTATATTTTTTCCAGCAGAGGTTATTCCTTGTTGGATGCTAAATACAACAAAGAATTGATAATTGCGACATATCATCTCTGGTATTCAGACCATTAAACACCGACATCTTACTCAGTTGAACAGGTGATTGACTGTTTTTATCCATTTAGACCTTTGTCTTTGGTAGAAAAGTCTTCTAAACTGCTATTTTAGTTGCAAAACCAAATGTTTATAACCAGTAACATGTTGAAATATATTCCCAAGATTTTCCAAATTCTTATTTTTAGAAATTCTATGATGGCGTGTGTGTGTGCGTGTGTGTGTGTGTGCGTGTGTGTGATATGGATTTTTAACATAGCTTTAACAATTTGTCCAGTCATATCGCTACGATGTCTGCAGTAAGGCAGTTTCTAGTGATGACTAACACTGGGGTATAATGCGGCAGACATGTAGAATGATAACCCACCAAGTCACATTATCCTGACATCAGGCCGACCAGTTCTAATACTAACCTCTTAATGCTAAGCGTCAAGCAAGGTAACTATTAGTACCATTTTTATAAGTCTTTGAATGACTCAACCTGGGTTCAAACCAGCGACCTTTTGCGTCTGATGCGGAACTTTTACCATTACGCCACCAGAGCGGTCCTATGATGACAAAATGAGACACTTGTGCGGGAAGATGAAAGATTAGATCTGAATAGACTTAGGTTTTCTCTTACATGAATTGGGCGCCAAACTTTTAGCGCGTATGTCGACATAATCAATCTGAGGACCAGATTTTTTTTTCTGCCACATCATCAAATCTCTTCAAGTGCATTCAAATGAGAGAGCGCGTATTGACCAAGTGTATTGATGCCAGCACCAGGACCAATAAAATAAGTAAATAAATAAATTTACAAATGGACCTATGTGTGTGGGTTTTCTTATAAGCAAGCCGTTTGTATGCTTTTAGCACGAGACAGATGCTTCGTAGCTCCTAGATGTCTTGCAGGTTCTGAACGTACACACGAATTGATGCTGATTATTCACTGTCAATCTCACGAGCGGTCATTAATTAATCACGAGCTTCACACGCTGATAAAAGAGGTATATCGATATACCACTCTGATAAAAGAGAACTATCTTTGTGGGGGTTGTGTGTAAAGGTAACATTTTGAATGCTATTAGGCAGGCTTTCACATTAATTCAAGCATGCTGCTGGTAACAGAAAGTAGACGTGTTTCGTTTTCTACTTTTTGAGAATTTGTATAAATGCGACGAATTCATTTTTCTTCGCTTACGTCGGGATATTTCAATCAGCCCGACGGTCAGACATTAAAACCAAATTTTCAGAACAATGCACAATAAGTTGCTGATTGACATGTTTCTGTGTAGTGGTAATTATTTTGTAAAGACTGCATTAATTTGTTAAATGAAAGTAAACGTTCTGCTCGACAATGCAAGATGATGTAACGAAGAAACATCCCAGTATCGTCTGGTAAAAGGCATGTATAGAGATGATACCTCTGTGTCACGATCTGGGCTAAACAGCAGTTTGAAACACGTATTCCTGAAAATACAATCTTGTTATAATTGGCTATGTTGTAATAATCGTTACGCAGACGTAAGCTAGTATATATATATATATATATATATATATATATATATATATATATATATATATATATATATATATATATATATATATATATATATATATATATATATATAGTACCGGATTTAGTCATAAGCTAAACAAGCTACAGCTTAGGGCCCCGAAATCTGAACTCAGTCTGAAGGGCCCCCTCAAATTTATTTTATACAAAATATGGCCTCTATAGCTTCCATAGCTTAGGGCCTCGCTTTGTCTAAATCCGGCACTGTCTGTGTGTGTGTTTGTATATATATATATATATATATATATATATATATATATATATATATATATATATATATATATATATATATATATATATATATATATATATATAAATAGCCTGTTTTATGTCCAAAGGGATTATATTTGATATTCCTTCCAGAGTGAGCCTAGTTTACATGCAGACAATTGGTAACTAGTATTTCAAGTTCAATCTCATACATACGTATATAATGAGACTAGTTAATATTGGACATTCAGCCTGGATGCCGTGGACAAGATTCAAGTAAATTGTAGTTCGAACTAAGTACCGCTGTCAAGTTCGTTTTCTATTGGTTGACTGTAAATACAGTGTTTTATCTGCTTCTGTATCTGTTGTTGAAAGGTATGGAAAGCCTTTGATGTCGTTTGATGGTACATAGTTACGATACTAATTTGCCTAATTGGGACTATTGGTAGTCGGACCATGCCCTCGTCTCTTTCCTGCCAGTAGCGTAGCAAGTTGTTTGGCTTATTGAAGGAAGTAGTAGTTTTCATTTATAATAGCTATTCACTTGTTATGGAACGTGTCTTGTGTCTGGTTTAATTACACTGACCACCGCCTAACTGATACCAACCATAAACTGCCATAACAGAGTTAGAACAGAGGGTAGGGTCTAATTCAGATCAAAGAGTGTAATCTCTAAGGAAAGGTAACTTGATTATGGATGTATGTACAGGTATATATAAACAAGTTAGTTTTAGAATATTATAAGGTTAGACATGAAGCCTCACAAACATTTAAAAAAATAAATATCTTATGGACGTTAGAAACCTAAAATATTGCATAAGTAACTGAAGGAAACATATAAAAAAGAAACGTAACAGTTTGAAGAAAATATGATTGGCTCTACCCAGGCGAAACAACCCCAACCCGTTTGTGCACACGGTTTGTTATTAGGCTAGCTACAATGTCGTAGCCTCAACTTGTTTTCTTGTGGTTGAGGCTATGAACTGATCGCATATAATGTAATGGAGCAAACAAAGTCATCACTTAAGTCATTCAAAATAGTTTAGAAATCTGCTACATAAGTATAATCATGTTGCGAAAGAAGTTTGGTTTATTTTGAATTTATTAAGCCCGTACACGATAAAATAAATTGGCATAGTTATTCTAACCTCCGTGTCCACCATGAAAGATAACGCGAGACTCTCGCTGTGACCCCTTTTCTACATAAACACCTTGCCAGACCATATTTGGATATCTATCCTATGGTATTAATTGTTGAATGACATAACGCGCGAAGACGGAGAATGGATACCTGCGTTAATTGCGGGAAACAGTTTTTGCTGAGAAAATAATGGCTGCTTGGTGGAATTTCAAAGTCATCGGTAAACCGTATTTACTTTAAATTCGCAGAATTTCCGACTCAAACCCCGCCATATTTTTGCTACGATCTGTTTACGTTTCCAAATAATGCTTTAATGTCCTTATATGACACACAAACAAACGAGGCTAAGAACGGAAATAGTCATTATGGAACTAATATGGCGGACGATCAAAACGAAAATAGATAAGAAAGGTAAACGATATTTTACGGCTATTTGTACGATGATTTGCGATAATTCCGGTATAAATGAGAGGGCTACAAAAATTATTTCATTATATGCAAGAAATATGTTCCAAATTGTTTTATATTAGGCTAATAAAATCGCCGGGTGTGATTCACATCTGGCTCTTCCATTGACACACATCGACTCATGTTAGTACCCCGTCCACGAGGCAGGAGTAGGGGTATTAACATTAATACTATTATTAAGCAAGTCTAGCGGTCATACATTTCTTAGCCCATGTAGGTATTTGCTTCCTAATTATTTTTTTAAATTTTGACTTTATTGTCATTTTATTTAGAAACAAATTAAAGGTATACTTTTCACATTTTTAATAAATGTTATGCTCAGAGTGGACTGTTTTGTGTCATGAACCTAAAAAAAATGAATGTTTTGAAAGAAAGAAAAAACCTTTAAAAACCTTCAAAGTTTAAAACTTCATTTCATCCTGCCGTAATATCTGAACATAGTAGTAAATATGATATATCATTACCTGTTGGTTTAAATTTAGAAAAGAAACAAATGCTGTTTGTATCAGAGGGCATGTTATTTATATCCATGATAGGCATTTTATTTGCATCAAAAGAGCTGTTCTTTACTCGTTGATTCATCAACAACATCACGTACACATTGCAAAACTATCGTTAAATCTTGAAACTTTATCAGAGCTGCGGTTTATTTTGTTACGTTAAATTGCTGGTTGATTGCATACTGTTACAGCTTGTCTGGGAAATTGCAATTTAATTTTTGGTGCTTTTAATTCTTGCAGCAGGATTTAGACAAGGATTATAGTATAAACCTTCTCACCTAAATTATCCAACCATTACAATTAAACACAACAATTGAAGTTCATAATTAAATTTCATCACTAGTCTAATGTAATTGGTGAAGAAAAAGTTGCTTGATGCTCTTCACACCTCTCCATAGTAATACAATAAACTATTTATTTCTACAAAATGCTGAAACTCTTTCATTTTCATTACACTGAGTGTCTACCCGTCAGCCTACCGTATTTCGTAGAATAAGAACATTCATAACATCGAGCGAAACCAGTGATTTTAGTCACCCCACCCTTATTTAATTTGCTGCTATATTTGGTTGATGTCTAATCGCCTCAGGAAATTAATATCAGATTCTTCGGATATTCTTTGGAGCGGAAACCACGCTACATTCCCACTGGGTACAGAAGTAGATAAATAGGAGTACGATGTACAAAGTTCTGTTTTGAAACTGCGGGAAAGCATGCTTTACTCCACAATTTTATGATTGTTTGAATTTATTACTTGAAAACATTTTTATTTTATCCACCCATCATAAGTGTGTTAGTTTAGAAACGTGTTTAATTATGTCTGCTTTATACAATTATTTGACTATGCAGTTCACTTTAGCTGTCTCAGAGAAAATGTTAACCGGGTAATACAATAGTAGAAAATGAACTAGACTTGGAAAGAAACAAAACATTTTTTAAAAAAATATCCAGACACAATTATTCAATGTTCATTAAGAAGGCGACTGAACGAATGACTGGACGGACTTGCGTCCTCAGTTGTTAACGTGTTGCACGATTTTGATCATGTAGACGCGGTCACGTTTGTGAAAGTGGTGCACGATTTTGATCATGTAGACGCCGTCACGACTGTGAAAAAGGTGCACGAATTTGATCTTGTAGACGCCGTCACGTTTATAAAAGTCGTGAATGATACTGATCATGTTAGCGCTGTCATAATCACATTATCCACATTATACGGAGACAGTCTGTGATTACATGGTTTGCCTTCTGAGAAATGGCAGTCCATGATTGTAAATTTTGACTTCTGAAAAAATGGCAGTCCCTGATTGCAGAGTTTGCCTTCTACAAAAGGACAGTTTGTAATTCCTTTGTTTGCATTGTCAATCAGGGCAGTTCATGATTGCATAGTTTGCCTTCTATAAAAGAACAGTTTGTAATTGCTTTGTTTGCATTGTCAATCAGGGCAGTTCATGATTGCATAGTTTGCCTTCTGAAAAATGCAGTCCGTGATTACATAGTTTGCCTTCTGAAAAAATGCAGTCCGTGATTGCAAAGTTTGCCTTCTATGCAGTCCGTGATGGCATAGTTTGCCTTCTGAAAAATGCAATCCGTGATTGCATAGTTTGCCTTCTGAAAAAATGCAATCCGTGACTGGATAGTTTGCCTTCTGAAAAATGCAGTCTGTGCTTGCATAGTTCAGCATATGGGTCATACTAAAACAATCATTCTGAGCTCGGCGTATGAAAAATCTGGTAAATATAGAGTGTTTCATATAACTGATTTTCTTAACTTTGATTTTCCTATGTTTAAGAGAGCAAATATTTGCAGTATTGAAACTAGTGTGGAATCTCATAGGTATTGGTACTGGAATATTTCTCTGGATATGTCAGAAGAAACCAAGCTAAACCTTAACCACTTTTGAGCAATGCTTGGAATATTTACGTAAGTACATTAAATCACACGTAGCTGGGCAATGTATGCACGAAGTCTAAAGCGAATAGCAGGATTACGTTCCACTATCTTGTCATGCCATAGGTATGCCCTCATTTGCTCCTATAACAATGCAACAATCACTTGAGGAGCCGTGCGCTTTATGACCGTAATTCAATAGTCCTTCAAGTTACAGATGGAAGTCCTATACCAGGCTGCATATTTTTTTGTAGTCCTACAAGCATCCATATGTCAGAATATTAATCTTGGCTTCTGCAAGATATTTGTACCGCAAACCTCGTTTGTAAGCTTCTATTTTAATATCGTTTTAAGTCACGCGCAATTAAAGCTCTGTCAATGTCAAGGTCAGGCCCAGATTCCGTGAAGCATCTCCTTTTTAATCCTATTTATGTATTAAAACCTTTTTGGTTTGGTTTTACAACATATTCACGAAAAGGCCACTGGCCGCGTACACATTCTCGGTACTGTCTCGCACAAGGGTCCTATCATACACACGGGTAGTGAGTTAGGACGAGGACAAGCCTTGAACACATTTGACTTCATGACCTTTAAGTTAAAACCGTTGATAATCATTTTGAAAAGTGGTGTTAATTTTTTGTGGAATTTTAATATTAATGAAATACTGATAGATTCCAAAATACGTCTCGAACAGTTTGGTAAATGTTATCACCTTAAAGGCTAGAGAAACAAAAGCTACGCGTATGAAAGACATGGAAGTATATTCTAGTTTCTTTGAAAACGTCACACATAATAACTAGTTTCAGGTATAAAGAAAGAACTGAGCTTCTTAAAATTATTGTTTATTCACGTTTTTTATAATCAAGGCGAATTCTGTCTCATTTTGCTTTCTTCTGTTTTGGTTACTCATGAAAACAATTTAGATAATTGTAATTTGATGTATATTGTTATTAACATAGCAATTTCTCTTTTGTCTACGACTACATTTGAGATAAACAATGCCAGCCTGGTTTTCAACCTTTCCTAGACTTAGTTGTTATATAGCTTTGATGTAATTGTTTTGATGCCTGAAAATATTAGTAAAAAAGTCAGCTTCTGGATTTAAGAATCTATTTTTAATCAGATAGTTAATTTGATCGATATCATTGGTGTCTGCTTAGTACATAATTTTTATTTATAGTAGGTTCAAGATAAACGAATATCGTCTTTTCTAAAGTTTTTTAATCATCGCATCAGTCGTTGCTCTAGACTAAAATCACAATTTTTTTCCTATAATGGTCTTCACATTTGTTTCTCATTACTGAGCTTTCCGCTGTGTCCAAATCCTAATAAATAATATGTTATTCTTGCATAGGTCATCTGACATTTGTTTCGAGAGGCTTAACGGTACACAAACTATGCAATGGGTCGCAGATTTCACGGTGAAATCGGCATCAGCGCCTCATTGCTCAATGTGCACTGGCGCCAAAATACACACCATAGTCCCCATATTCTGAAGTATAAACAATTATGTTGAAATAAATACCAAGATTGCCTAAATTTACCTCTTGAAACAGCTAAAATAAGAGTAGAAAATAAAGCTCTAAAATAGAATATGACCATACTCGTTGATAGTGGACCAAAAGTGATAATTGTCACCCTAGTCCATCTGGTGGGACATTTCCGGTCTCAGTATACTGGTTCTGAATGGTTACTCTAACGTGTTAATAAAACGCGTAAAAGTAATGTATTTGTTTCTTGTTTATAATTATTGAGAACAATTTTTTTTTAATTTTCAGAAACGGTAGATTTAATATATTAAACGGTTTATGCAGTAGACGGCCTTTAAAACGGTATTATGTTGCGTAAAAGTAATGTATTTGTTTCTTGTTTATAATTATTGAGAACAAATTTTTTTAATTTTCAAAAACGGTAGATTTCATATATTAAACGGTTTATGTAATAGACGGCCTTTAAAACGGTATTATGTGTTACTGCAGGTAGAATCATATGTACATGTTCATGACATGAATTCATATTGATCAAATATGTTAAAATGTTTTGTCCGCAAAATTAAAAGGTGTAAATGCTAGATTAAGACCTGCAACAACAGTGTTCGATAATCTGTACGAGATTTACAGCGACAATCTGTACGAGATTTACAGCGACAATCTGTACGAGATTTACAGTGACAATCTGTACGAGATTTACAGCGACAATCTGTACGAGATTTACAGTGACAACCTGTACGAGATTTACAGTGACAATCTGTACGAGATTTACAGTGACAATCTGTACGAGATTTACAGTGACAATCTGTAAGAGATTTACAGCGACAATCTGTACGAGATTTACAGCGACAATCTGTACGAGATTTACAGCGACAATCTGTACGAGATTTACAGCGACAATCTGTACGAGATTTACAGCGACAATCTGTACGAGATTTACAGCGACAATCTGTACGAGATTTACATTGACAATCTGTACGAGATTTACAGCGAAAATCTGTACGAGATTTACAGCGACAATCTGTACGAGATTTATATTGACAATCTGTACGAGATTTACAGCGACAATCTGTACGAGATTTACAGTGACAATCTGTACGAGATTTACAGTGAAAATCTGCTGGTAATTTTGGCTTTGTCAGAGACAGGTTCTTTAATTCTCATTCATTTTATAATGTAGTTCAAAGTTGGGTTTTGAGCTAAATATATACCCAACTAGTCTAACGCCATAAAAAAAAGCCGTTCGAATGCCATTGTAAAACCTCGTGGAGGCAATTAAAAGCTATTTTTGTAGTAATAAAATTAACATCAGGCTGTTCTTACTTCGGGAATAGAAATTGGAAACCTATTTGTTAGATACATGTCTTGTTTATTACTCAGATATTACCATTTGAACAAAATTATCACCGAAATAACGAATGTCTTAGCTAATCTTTTTGGAATGCCTTCCATATACGCGTATAGTACTTTTTGGAATACCTTCCATACACGTGCAACGTACTTTTTGGAAAACCTTATCCTTGAGTTCGTTCGGTTGGTGCTAAACCTTTTTAAATCTTTTTTGTTGGAAATAAATGATTCTTGTTTAAAATAATAGTATAAAGCCAGGTAGGATATTACATCTAAACTTAAATAAAGGCTGTTTCAGCTTGACAGGATATTAAGGCAGCTCGTAAGCTCTCATATTAGAACTTTGAAATAATTAAATTGCTGAATAGTGTAGAAATATTTATATATTTTCTTTATTTCCACTGCCAAATAAATAGCATTGCTGTTGACTAGAAAAATTAAAGACAAAGAATGATAAATTATTGTGCTGTAGGATGTAGATTGATATAATCATTGTTTGTTCTAGTTAAAGTTTAAAATACCTAATGCAAAAGTCGTCTGTATCTTGTAAGGACACGGTCAGTTAGCAATAGAACAAAATTTGCAGAGTCGCTTACATGACTTTTATAAGAATTGTCTTTGTATGTTTGTTTATTGTCCTAGAATCTAACGAGTCCATACAATAATTAAGTCAAAAGAGCGACTTTTTATGTTGCAGTGATTAGAATGCTTTATTAAAGCGCGGTTTAAGATACGGGTTTATTTCATTTTAGAAAGGGAAAAATTAGGCAACATTGATTTATTCGTTGTACAGCTGAATTAGTTATCGATTTAATGATTGCTGTCAATTCTCCTCCCTGGCATCCGAACGATTTTAGCTGGCCTGGCAAAATCAGTTCCAAATTAAGTCAGCCATTTGTTGATTCGCGTGTCGACGTCGCCTAATTCAGTTCATTGGTTATTATGTAAATATATTGAAGATTAAAATTTTAAAAAAATCTGAGCTCGGTTTTTCATTTTCGGCTAAGAAAATTATATCCAGAAGTCTGGTAGTTAGTTTAACCATGATCTAAATATCAACCTGAATCCAGAAAGTTTTCACGACCATTAGGCATCGTTAATAAAAAGTTGTTTAGATTCAACATTAGCATTACCTTATTGGAGAGCAAACGACTGATATAAAAGGATTGGACACGCTATTACGGTATATCGTCATCCTCTTTTGAAGTAATCCCAAAAGACGATTGGACGGCAGACGGAAGCTCTACCACAAGCTTATTTTAACTATTGTGTCCTTTTGTATAAATGTTTTTCTAAGCAAATGTTGCTCAGTTAATTGTTTTTTTTAGTTTTGTTTTTTAATTAAATTGCCGGATTATCTATTCATGTAAGGCGGTCGGCATTCTAATTTCAAAGCGATCAATACTTTATGCTGATAATGCATTTTAATACCAGTACAGTTTTAAAACACCTGCAATACTCATCTTGGTAACATAAACATCTTTTACAGGTGTCCGATTCCATAGAAAACAATAAACAGCGCACCAAGAGCCAGGTACCTCCTTAATATTTAATTAACCCGTCTTGCTCACTTCCTTGACTTTATTTCTATTTAATGAAGACAACATTACACGCAGTGGATGAAGCTAGTATCGAATGCCAATTTTCCCTGACCTCTGAATCTGGGATCTGCGAATTGTGAATTACGGTTCGTAGTTTTCATTTAGGAGCATACATTTATGTGCGCATATTGGGTTTCTAACCATGCTCGTCAGCTTTTCTTAATATTTTAAGTTGGTTGGTTCCTAGTGGAACTTTCATTATTGACTGCATCATGTGGAAAAAAAAGACGAGAGTTAGATGACTTTTAAAAGGACAAAACAAGGCAGTCGAACTCAGATGGCGCGGTTGGATTACAAGTATAGTGAGCTACACTGGCTCCCTTGAAGTGAAGTCGAGAAAGTTAAATTTCCAGTTAAAGCAATGTAAACTATTTATTCACCCTACGTATCTTAAGAATACTTAATTGAGACAGCATTAACTTTAATTCAGAAAATTAATACTGACATCAGACCGTATTTAAAAGAAACACTTAGCGCAGTATGCGTTATAGGTCTAAAACGAAACTTTTAAACGCAGATTTATGTATCTCTTTTGTATCCTTCATGTGCTTAAATAATTGTAGTCGCTACGCACGTCTATGAAAAGAAAAGGGAGGGGGGCTTGAGTACCTTAACTTAACATAAACACTTTAAAAAAATGAGTATATAAGTAAACATATAATAAACATTTTAGCTGTATTATTGACACGGTCATTAAAGTATCAATATATTCATGGAATGTCTTATTTATTCGAATCCTGCTCTTTAGTCGAAGTTTTTTTTTATGAATCCAAAATGGCAAGAATATAAACCTAATATAGATGCTATGGATCATTTATTTACATTACATGTATCCAGTAAACATGCTGACTCCATTGATGCTCGGAGCATACAAGCAAAAAATGACTTTTAAAGCTGCATTCTGAAAAGTTCTGGTTAAATGATTCCGATTTTGACTGCTGGCGCATTCAAACAGTATTTACGCTATATACCATTTCACGGTTATTATCTCTCCTTGAAAACACAAGAGGGCGTCTCGGTGCAACTCACTTCCGGATAATTCAATAAGACCTTCTGCAACTAAGGGCGAGGGCAAAGCACAGGTGAAAGACCATTCATTATAAAAAAGCATAGTTGTTCCTACTTGTACTTTACGAGAACTTAATGTCTACATTTATTGAAAAACATAGGCACGAATTTGGAAGTGTATTTTTTGTTTTGAAATAGCGACTGAAAACAAGAACTATCATTTATACTCGCTTTAAGACGATACCAACTGAAGTCAACAAAGATCCTATCTGCCGTAGCATAATGCGCCAACATATCAGGGTTTTATTGTTTGTTTTATTAATTACTCCTTAAAGATGAACTATTAAAGCGTAACTAAGAAGATACTCACGCAGACTGAAGTAAGCTAAGTGCATGGAGTTGATTGATAAAACAGTGTACGGGTCAGTTTGGACCAGCTCTTGTATATATACGAGCAGACAAAACAGGTCTTTTGGCACTAAGTAGAACTGTGTCTTTCATCAAGTACTCATTTATCTCTTTAGATGGACCAATTCTTCATTAAGCACGTCCACTTAAAACTCCAATAAAAGGAATACAGGATCTGATATGCTGAAATCAAACACAATATTGTCAGTTAAATGAATTCTTCATCGAGTACAGATAAGAGTGGTGATGGAAAACAGTCCATTTTCCTGCGTGTGGTCAGAGAAAACCAGCACACTGTTATACGTGCGGCGGATACTCGTTGTAATTAATATCGTTTTTAAATTTGTGTTAGAATTTGCTTTATAGAAGGATTTGAATGCTAAAAAATGCATTTATGTTGATATAGAGAAATAGTAACTAAGGGTCAATTTGAATTATTGACGTACATATTTTACTACGTGTCAAGGATTTGTTTATAGAGTTTCCTTGAAGAAGTCGAAACTAAGTCATGTATATTTTGAATGAAAACTAATTTCATATACGCTCGCCGAGACAAGATAAAAGAATACTTAAATACATTAGACTCAGCTATTATTTTAAGATGAATCCATTCTCAGGATGTAAAACATGACCAAATCGCATGTTAAACGAGCATGAAGTATATATATCCTTTCTATTTTCATGATAAAATCCACTCATGCATTAGTTTAAAAGATAAAAAGTAAGTTTTGTACGCCTCTTATAACGCTCAGTGTATTATGTTACGATTTCAGTCCGTCCATCTATCCATACACAGCGTCTCGTCTGCTTGATTTTTCTTTTCGGCATATTAAGTCGAGTTATCCGCCATTCACCCCTGACACTTTTTGTAAGTATTTTGCATTAGGGACATGGAAGAAACCTATTCATGTTTGGATTCAATAAGGTGAAAGGTCTGTATTACAACTGTTAGAATTTATTCCAAGAAATTCTGGACAACGTCATCTTGACAACGCCATGGTTCTTGGAGGAAAGTACATTTCTGGTTGTGAAACTTATAAGAAACTTTTCATTCATTCAGGACTTTCATAGACCTTTATAAGGATTATTTTGAACTGACTTCATAAAACTAAGTGCCTCACATTTTTCATTTCTAACTTTTATAACTAAATTTTTGTTAACTTTTACAAAATTTATTTGCTTTGATTTTTACTGTTTTTAAATTTGTGACTATAGAGTTGTAACGCTTTTGTACTAAATACCATAACGTAAACCGCTTTCATTTGAGATAAGAAAGACACTTACAGGTTTTGGGTTCAAAGCGAAAGGCTATGATTAAAGTATCTAAGTAGAAAAATGATTTCCGCACATTGGTGGTTTCTTTCTCGCCAAGTTTGTAACGCTCCAGTGGCCTGGTGGTTAGAGCGTCCGCCTTGGACGAGGGAGGTCGCGGGTTCTAACCTCTGCCGATGTCTGCCACATGATGCCCCAGTGATAGACATCGCTATAAACTGTCACACTGGAGACATGGTAGCGATATGACTGAATTTTTTAAAGCTACGATAAAATCTAAATTACTCTCTCTCTCTCTCTCTCTCTCTCTCTCTCTCTCTCTCTCTCTCTCTCTCTCTCTCTCTCTCTCACACACACACACACACACACTTTATCTATAAATAGAAAATACGGTCAGATCATAGCAAGATATATAAGGCGTGTTTTCATTGCTTTTACTGTTCCTATATTGGCTTTGTTTATCATAAAGTTTTGGATGAGCATGCATTTGAGACAAAGAAGAAAACTATTTTCTCTGGGATCAAAAGGTCAAGTATCATATGGACAGAAATTATGTTACATGGTCTTTTTCAGTCCATGTGACCTTTTTTGATGGCCCCAAAATAAATAGTATTTAAAAACAATTTAAGCTTTGTATCACTTGCCGTGATCAAACTTTGTATATGGCTTGCATTTGAGAGAGGGAGAAGGCTTATTGATTTTTATATGAACAGAAAATTGTTTCCACGAAATTACTGAAGTACTGTCTCGAATCATCACCAAAATATGTGGATGACTTCCAGGAAATGTATTTGTAGATTTGGAGATCAATATGAAAAATGTCAACGTCACAGAGACTGAAAGAGAATGGTTTTCTCAAATAACATGAATTCTGTAAAATTTTGTTTTGTGCTTAAAATCAGACGGCGCCGACCGGTTTCAAATGCCCGACTACTGAAAAGGGATTTACATAAAGATACTATAATGATACTGTTTAGCAGATGGCGGATGTACAGTGTACCAATTATGATACTATGATGTTGTATAGTATACCGATTACGATACTATGGTGTTGCATAGTGTCCCATTTACGGTGCCATGTTTAATCGATCTTCATAGATGTTGTTGCTGTTATTTGTTATTCAACTATATTTATATTTTCAGCCTCGTACTCGTTTTTGGAATGTTAAAGTAAGTTTGTATTAAACACGAAAACCAAATCACTCCTTATGGTTACAAAAGGCTGAAAATAAAAGCTTTACGGGAATTTGTTTTAAGCATATCCTATTAACCCCCAAACCATCATATGTTTTATCATAATAGGTGGTTAGGTAATACCCTGGGTTACTGGGCCTGTAGAGTACCTGCTGAGCTGTTAATGTATTCTTATTGGCAGAGAGCGTGTATCATTTTCAGCATGCTGTGCGCCTGCTTTTCCTATCAGACGTCTAATAGATAGATAGATGCTTCTCAACTGAGTCGGTTAATCCATAGCAGTCTGAAACATTCATTAATTCTAGGTAGGGGTTAACGATATTTCTGTTTTATGCACTTTCCTAGACAGTTTGCATCGATCTGGGTTTTTTGGTGGCTAAAAAAATAGATTTAAATTTATATTATGAAGCATAGTTGGTGTACTTGACATTGATCTTTTGGTAATTTTGCAAATATTATTAGTTTTCTTGCGGAACCTTAACTGATTGCACCTATTCGTGCCAGGCATTATGTGTGAAGTATGATTTTCTAATGAGTTCTTCGTCATTTCAACAGTTATTAACTATTTTAGGGTAGATAAAAGGAAAATATTACCTCTTCTCTCTCTCTCTCTCTCTCTCTCACACACACACACACACACACACACACACACACACACACACACACACACACACACACACAAACACACACACACACACAAACAACCACCCTCTCTAACCAGTGTGTTGTCTATCTTTATGGCATTATGTTTAAATTAATTAAAAAAATTATTTCTTAGCTGAATTTGGATCATATATAAGAAAGTTTTCGGACTGTGAATAATTGAATAAAGACATTAAGAAAAATGAAGGGAAAATACCGATTGGCGCGGAATATTCTCTTTGTCTTTATGACAAATAAGCTCCGTTACTTACAAATTTGTCCGATATTGCTTCATTATACCTGACCGACTATATTTTAGAGATTTACGTAATGGAACACATTGCTTTATACGTATGTGGTGGTAACTTTAGTTATTGCGAGTTTTTTGAATTTCGTGTTCGTATTGCCTGTAAAGCAGTCTCTTTTTTTCCTTTAAAGTAAGATTACATTATTGAAGATATGATGCAACGGACGAAATTGGAAACTACAATTAAACGTTGGCTTTCTATAAGTTAATTTTACAAACGTTATCGTCCTCGATCACAAACAACAATAATTGGTTTTGAGAAATGTAATAAAAAATATCCGAATTTATCAGTAAAAGAATTTTTTGCTGAAATCCCCTTGGTATATAGTTATCACCCGGCTTTATGTGTATCATCGCTATCACCTGACTTTATGTGGATCATCGCTATCACCTGACTTTATGTAAATCATCGCTATCACCTGAAATTAGGTGTATCGTCGCTATCACACAACTTTATTTGTATCGTCGCTATCACACAACTTTATTTGTATCGTCGCTATCACACAACTTTATTTGTATCACAAATAAATGACTACTGAATCTTGATTCATAAAATACTGTTTGTACTGGATTATTGGCAGTTAATATATAGAGTGTTAGGTTTTTAATTACAGCGCTATAAAGAACAAAGCTTAATATACCTGTCTGGTCTTTACTCTTCAGCTTTGACTTTATTCTTCAGACTTTAAATAATCCTCAAACATTGCTTTAGAATTCTGTCCTGATTTTAGCCTTAAACCTTGGCATAGTCTTCTGTCTTGACTTTAGCCTTAAACCTTGGCATAGTCTTCTGTCTTGTCTTTAGCCTTAAACCTTGGCTTAGTCTTGTCTTGACTTTGGTCTTCAAACTTCGTTTCAGTCTCCAACATAGGATTTCGTCAGTTTTCCACGTTGGCTGTCGTTTTAAAACCTTTTCTTGAGTCCTCATATTGTGCCGTGTTTATGTTAATTTTTTTTTAAATTCATATTTACGTATAGCTTTCATTCAAGAGCGGATTTTGCTGGTCGCATATGAACAATAAACATCACCTATACTAACACAGCCATTCATCGAATAAGCATCAGAAAGCCATTTTGTCTTTTCGCATTGTGCCATCCATATTTTTGCTGAATGCTTTGTGGATTACTCAAACTTTCTGTAAGCCAAACATTCTTGTCTGACACTCAAGAGAAATGTTTTTTTTTAATGGCTTTTATTTTCGTTGTTGGTTAGGTATAATATATTGATAAAAGAACTGGATCACAGATACTGTCATAATATGGCCACTCATCTAATAGACGGCAGCAAAGAGCAAACAAAACGTTTTGTTTTGACCTCAAGCCAATACGCGATGATACCGGTTTATTTTATCTTTATTTCCTTATCATAATTGCTAGCTATCTTAACGTTATCTTTATTTTATGCTACTTTATGGAACTTGCATCAAACCTTGTGTGTCACGTACTGTCTTTTTTTTCCCTATGTAACTATTGTGTAACTTCATTTTCCCAAACTGCTAAACGTTCTCTGAGAAGCTTTTCAGTGTACGTGTTTTACTTAACTGGCTAGTCGTCCCATTAATATACCGTTAACATTTTGTACCTCTGTATCATCGTCTGATCCGTCAAACACACGGTAACAATTCTTCATAGGCGTCCCACATGGCCAAACATTAAATCCTTGTTTCTTTTTGACCTTGTTTCAGTCTAACTGGTTCTGTTTACACTTCACGGCCACATCACTGTTCACCGTAGACAGTCCCAGCAGTGACTTGTCCGTAAAAAGTAACCAGGTAGGCTGGGACAAGTTATGAAATAAAATGCATTATTGTATGGTCATGTGAGCAACTCGGACAAATTTAAACCATGTATTTGTCGAACGACGACATTGACGTGCAACGCGTTAAAGACATTCTAGCAGCTCCATGTCCATGCATAAAACAAAATGACAGGATTCTGTTCATTGGTACAAGAGCTTGAAAAATGTACGTACAAACGCGCAAGAAAAGATAGTAAAAGTACAAACCATTGTGAATTATTGTTCTTATTTTTGGCTTAACGCTATTTTTCGGCACATGATAGGCTTTACATTGTTGCCAGTATGTATGTATGTATGTATGTATGTATGTATGTATGTATGTATGTATGTATGTATGTATGTATGTATGTATGTATGTATGTATGTATGTATGTATGTATGTATGTATGTATGTATGTATGTATGTATGTATGTATATATATATATATATATATATATATATATATATATATATATATATATATATATATATATATATATTACCATGTTTGTAAACTATAATATATTCAGTTTTGACAAATTAATTAGAAAGTATGTGTTTTAATGATGACTAGAAGATCTGATAGTAAGACTTGTTTATTTTAATCCACATGGAAGTATGATATTCGTTTTAGTTCACGAATTCTTGATAGAAGGGAAACGGCATTCTAATAATCCTACATTTTTTGTTTGTTCTTAATGATGACCGACACTTTTTATAAAATGCATAAGTGTCTCTTTACATTAGGTACCAGAGCTTGTTTATTATTTTCAAAATACATTTATATTGTAATTTAAAATTATGGACCATGCAGTCTGAAGTATATTGTCTTGTAATAAATCTCACATCACATGAATCATAGACATCTTCTTGATTAGCATAGTGTCTTGGACGATGTAGAAAATGCATGTGTGCATTCCATGTGCAACGATGATATATTGTACCGATCTTCTTTAACGCATAAGGAATGCAGACAGGCACGCAGACCATATAAAATAAAGACAGGTACAAGGCTTGGCAGTTTGCTGGCAGTAGTTCGCGGAATTATGCCGATTATTCAAATCTACTAGAGATTATCCTGTACAGATCTCAACACCTGGTCAGTCACAGATTATGTGATTATGGAGTAGTGCCAAATCAACCTGGCATTATGGCGTACTGAATCTCCCACTGAATCCAGTAATTAGCAGACTGAGGGGATTATGAATGTAATTGCTTACATTTAATGATCAAAAGGAAATATAAAGGAATCATCGTGAATCCAATATGAGGCCGTACAGTCGTTTATATTATGTTTCCATATATCATTGAGTGTGATAACAATCAGTTTCTGCTTGTTTGCATCCGTATCTTCCGCTTAGTAGTGCAAATCTATCATGGGATGCTTTCCAGGATGTGCATGTAACAATATTATGCGATACTTTCCAGGATGTGTATGCAAGTATTTTATGGGGGACTTTTTCAGGATGTGTATGCATCCGTGTTATATGAAAATTTTCAGAATTTGTATCCAACTTTATTATGGGATAATTTTCAGGCTCTATATGAAAGTCTATTATGGGGTACTTTTCCGAATTTGTATCCAACTTTATTATGGGATAATTTTCAGGCTCTATATGAAAGTCTATTGTGGGGTACTTTTTAGAATATGTATCCAACTTTATTATGGGATAATTTTCAAGTTCTGTATGAAATGCTATTGTGGGGTACTTTTCAGAATATGTATCCAACTTTATTATGGGATACTTTGCATGATTTGTTAACAATTATATTATGCGATACTTTTCAGAATGTGTCTGTTATGGGATACTTTTCATAATGTACATCTAAAAGACTTGGATCCTTCATGGGAAGTGTATGAATGACAGATTTATGTTCCACTTTAGATTTTTTATTGTTCCAAGATAATCGTCGCACACTCCTGAAGCACTTTTCTGTCGAGAAGGAAAGACACAGTATTAATAGGGTTATTTACAGTAAGAACCAATCACAAGTTTTAAGGAGATTTTATCAGGATGAAGTTAATTCACACTAAATAGTAAAGTAACAAAAAAAAGAAACAAAGAGAAATAAAAACATTGGTAAGAAAGAAAAGAAATAAAAAAAATTGGAGTGAAATTAAAATTTATATTTCAGTCACTAAACTGCGTATGATTTTCATGGATTCCTCCTGATAGGTGGAGGTAATTTTAAATTTGAATGCATTCGATGCAGTTTAACAAATATTTTTTTTTGTTTATACTGTTTACATAGGATGATATTTACAACAAATTATAATTAGTGAAAACACTATAATTTTCAGATTTTCTTAAAATAGAGGACTTAATTTTAATTGTAAACTTTCAGTCTATTCCGTTGCTGATGTATGTGACTGAAATTGGCGTGTATAATTATATTGCTTCTTTTAATTTGCACAGCATGCTTGAATCTGCATGCATCTGGAACTAACTTAAATTAAATCAAGTTTCCCATCGATGAACAATATTTATAACGGCTCGAATTCATACCCGCCTGAAATATTTTTTATTTTTTGTTAGTTAATGAGAAATTAGTGAGTACGCAAAATTTACTCAGATGCAAAAGTTCAGTTTCAGACTTATTCATTGCAAACTTCGATGCAGTACTTATTAGTACATCGAACTGGAAAGCAATCAAGAATGTGAGATTTCTGGAACGAATTCTTAATGGCTGTAAGAGTAGATCCTGCTTGGCTCGGGAGGCAAACATACATCAATAGTCCACATTCTAAATGGACTAGTTTTTCTGTGCTATCATTAGCTGGTATGCTGAAGCAATCTACTCTCAACTTTCTCTCTCACTTACGCGTAAATTTTTTTTTTTTATATAAAGGAATGAGAATTGAAATTAAATCATGAACCCAATTTTGACACTTGTGTAATCATTTACTATTTAAAGAAATACGACACCAATAATTACCGAAGAGAGATGGGTAAAATAATAATAATAAGTATCATATTTGACCTATAAGAGAAATTATTGTCGTGCAAGTCTATTACTTCTTGAGTAATTCTGCGGCATTTAAATGGTTTTCGTTTTTTCTTCAGGGATGAGTGTCGACTTGGAAGCAAGGGATGTACTTGACCTCTTACAGTTTCTGAACTCGTCACATAATAGAGGTTTCCATTATATCTCAGGAATAAATAACCAAACAACAGCCATCTACCTGGAAGGTAAGTCATTCTATCACTTATTCAGTCTCCTTTGATGTACCTTGTGTTGGAACATTGTCTACAGACTGTATTGGCAACCGTCCATGGCATGTGCGATACTGAAGGGTTTGAAGATTTCGTGAGATCAGAAAAGCGAATAACTGCTAAACATTTTATGACTTAATACACAGTCCTTGAACATAGAACAGCCAAGAAAATGAGTAATTGTATAAGGCACTAACTCAAGTACTCACCTATGCATTCTAAGAACGTTCGCATTCACTTGCTCGAAGCTTTCATTATCAGTTGCATTTTTGCCAGCTGTATCATTGGGAAGACCATCCCGTCACTGTATAGTCTGACTGTGATATTTGCCAGAACCCAATGATAGTCCTTACTGGACATAATCCCCCAACGTGCCAGCCTAAAATGGCTGAATTTAGTTAGTTTATGTCATTTCTTAATCGCCCAATTAGGAACGTGGTTTGGCCGCGTACATCAGTTGTTGAAAGATATTTTTTCATCTTTGTATGTAACCGCAAAAATTTAAAATTTATAAATGTGCAAGAAATAATAGGCTTGTCTCATAGGAAAAACACAATTCGTCAAAAGCTTTGCCTAATAAGAACATTTAAATAACACATGGAATGACTATATCTTGGTACAAACGGGATTTCAGTAAATTTTGTTATGTCTACCATTTTATTTGTACATAGTTAAATTGTTATCGATTTTGAAGAAAGCTTTCTATCTATATACTTTCGTGCTTGATGAATAACATACTGTTAGGATTGATACATTCTTTTAGGCTTCATCTATTACATACTATTAGGATTGATCAATTAAATACTAGTAGGCTTGATCAATTACATATTAGACTTGATCGAATACATGAATACATGATCATGTTACATATAACTAGGCTTAATCAATAACATACTGGTAGGCTTGATCAATTACATGGTGTTAGGTTTGATCAGTTGCATACTATTATTTTTGATCAGCCACATTATGTTAGGCTTCAACAATTACATGGTGTTAGGCTTGTTCAATTACACACTCTTAGACTTCTTCAGTTACATGCTGTTAGGCTTGCATATTACCAGACGTGACCAATAACACATTGTTAGGCTTGATCAATTACATGCTGTTAGGTTTGATCAATTACATACTATTAGGCTTGATCAATTACATTCTATTAGACTAATCAATTACACGATGTTAGGTGTGAACAATTATATGCTAATAGGTTTGATCAATTACATATTAGGCTTGATCATTTTCAAACTGTTAGGCTTGATGAGTTACATTCTATTAGGCTTGATATGTAACACACTATTAGGCTTGATGAGTAATATATTAGGCTTGATCAATTACATAATATTAAGGCATGATCAATTACATATCAGGCTTGATCAATTACATAATATTAAGGTATGATCAAATGATCAATTACATATCTGGCTTGATCAATTACATACTTTTAGGCTTGATCAACAACATGGTACAAGCTTGTTCAATTACATACTATTAGACATGAGCAATTACATATTATACTTAATCAGTTACATACTAATAAGCTTGACCAATTACATGCTGATAGACTTGATCAATTACACGCTGATAGGCTTGATCAATTACATGCTGTTAGGTTTGACCAATTATATGCCGATAGGCTTTATCAATTACATATTCGGCTTGATCAGTTTCATATTGTTAGGTTTGATCTACATTCTGTTAGGCTTGATAGGTAGCATACTATTAGGCTTGATCAATGATATATTAGGTTTGATCAATTACATAATATTAAGCATGATCAGTTACATATTAGGCTTGATCAATTACATACCCTTAGGCTGGATCAACAACATGCTACAATGCTGCAAGCTTGTTCAATTAAATATTATTAGACTTGATCAATTACATATTAGACTTAATCAATTATATACTGTTAGGCTTGACCAATTACATGCTGTTAGACTTGATCAATTACATATTATTAGACTTGAGCAATTACATATTATTAGACTTCATCAATTATATATTAGACTTGATCAATTATATACTATTAGGCTTAATCAAGTACATGTTGCTAAACTTGTTCAGTTACATGCTGCTCGGATTGATCAATTATACATTGCTATGCATGATCAATTACATACTGTTATGCTTGACCAATTACATACTTTTTGAATCGATAAATAACATACTAGTAAACTTGATCGGTTGCATCTTACTATGCTTGATAAGTTACATATCATTAGGCTTGATCAATGGCGTACTATTAGGCTTGATCAAAGACATTTCACTAGGCTTGATTAATTACTTTTTATTAGGCTTGATCAGTTGCATACTATTAGCCTTGATCAATTACATGCTACTATGCTTCATCACCTACATATTAGGGTTCATCAATTACTTATTAGTGTTTTATTACATACTGCTAGTCTTGATCAATTACATACTATTAGTCTTTGATCAACTATACACTATAAGGCTTGGTGGATTACATATTAGACTAAATCAATAACATTATTAGGATTGATCAATAATATACTATTAAGTTTGATAAATTACATATTGAGCTTGGTCAATTACATGCTGTTAAGCTTAATTAATAACATATGGTTAGGCTTGATCAGATACATATTAATCCTGATCAATTATGCACTAATAGGCTTGATCAATTACATGTTAGGCTCGATCTATTATATATTACTAGGCTTGATCAGTTACATACTGTTAGGCTTTATCAGTGACATACTATTAGGCTTGATCAATTACATATTACCAGGCTTGATCACTTACATATCAGAATTGATCAATTACATACTATCAGTCTTTATCAATTAAATACTTAGACTTGATTAATTACATATTTAGCTTGGTCAATTACATACTATTAGGCTTGATCAATTACATACTATTAGGTTTGATAATTGCATATTAGGCATGATATATTACATATTTGTATGTTTGATAAGTTTGATACTATGTATATAGACTTACACTGCATAATATCAGTCAACGAACCTCTGTCTTAGAATGACTTGTTATACATGAATAGACTTACACTGCATATATCAGTCAATGAATCTTTGTCTTGGTATGACTTGTTATTCATGAATAAGCTTACACTGCATAATATCAGTCAACGAGCCTTTGTTTTGACATGACTTGTTATACATGAATAGACTTACACTGCATAATAATAAGTCAACGAGCCTTTGTATTAGTATGACTTGTTGTACATGAATAGACTTAACACTGCATATATCAGTTAACGAGCCTCTGTCTTGGTAGGACTTGTTATTCATGAATAGACAAACTGCATATGTTACATGTTATTCATGTATAGACCAAGACTGCATCAAAGAGTCCGTCTGTTATTCATATATAAACCGGGAATGTATCCAAGAGTCAATCTTGTTACGACATAATATTCGGGTATAGACCCAGACTGCATCATAGAGTCAGTCTAGTTACGACATACTATTCGGGTATAATTCCAGGCTGCATCCAATAGTCCGTCTTGTTACGGCGTGTTATGCATGTATAGACCCAGACTGCATACCGTAGCAAATACGTTTAGTTGCCATCGGGATTTAGGAACTTGTTTGCATAATAGTTTAGGTTTCGAGTGGTCTAAAGCAATCACCGTTGTGGATCACTGCCATCTCACCTCTGTCTGCGTGGGTTCGTATCTCGGGTTCGGTTAGTTTGGGTATGTGAGAAAGTTTGCCAATAGCTTCTATGGGATCAGTGGTTCTTTCCGGGCTTTTCCCTGGGTTATTCCTCCACTATTATTACTGGCCGCCTTGTGTAGCCTATCTCGTGCTGAAAAATGGCGTTAAACCCCATAACAACAATAACAACATGCTATTTTATTTCTATTATTTCGTTTATCTGTATTAACTTTGATTTTATTTGTATCGCCATTATAGAATTTGAAATCGTTTTGTGTGCCAAAAGATCATTACTGCCTGCTAATGGCAGTATAGTTTTCCTACCTTGGTAGCACGTGATACTAATTCCCTCTGCATTTCTAAGAGGCAGAGATTTTATAAATGGGGAATTTCTTTACATATTTGGAAAAGATCGCGCTGCAACAAATGACTTTAGATATGAATATTAAATCTCACCTTGGTTTTAATCATGTTTTTTTGACAATCATTACTGCTACAATTGAACTTTGCGACATTAAACCCTTACGTGTGATTAAATGGGCTACTTCTCACGTTGAGAGAGGTAAGACGCTCAGTCACCGTTCGCTTAGACTGTTCCTTTTCTCCAGGCACTGAAACATAATAGAATTCAGGACACCTGAAACATGAAATTCAAGAGTTTGTGGGTGTAGCTCTCAAACTTAAGAATTTAAACCCGGACAATACACGGATTGAAATATGTAATTGCTGATACGGTTACCTGAAGGTAAACATGATCTCCTGAAACAAGTAATGCTAGCTGCACACTATCTTTGTTGAAAGTATATCCCTCATTTAGAACCAATCATAGACTTGAGGTGGTATTGTGCCGATTACGTGCCTGACTAACGCGTATCTCCTGAATGGCGAACCTCGACCACAGGTCGCATACCTCCTGGAGGATGAACCTCGACCAGAGGACTCGTATCTACTGATGGGTGAGCCTCGACCAGTTTGCAAGTCCTTCTAGTGTCCACTGACATTAGAAATTTTTACCCTTTGTAACCGTTTGTTTTTAAAATGTAGGGTTTGAACTCATTTAAGAAAATATGTGATAAGGTACGACAAGAAGCATTCATACACTGTATAGGGAATGTGGTTTGTACAGCAAATAATGACAAAATCTTTAAGGATGTTATATTTTTCTTGTATCTTTATTGTATATACCTTTTACACCATGTTGTACACCTTTGAAGTCGTAGTACTATATGTTTCCGTTTATTTTGAAAGATTTTCTTTTCCTAAAGTTTTTTTTTTGCAAATCCTTTTTCTTTACATATGTAGAACTTAACTTTTATCGACTCCTCAGTGCATATATACCTAGGTTCAATAAATTGAATATATATTTGATCTTTGTATCTTTGTTATTCATGCAAGGATCATTTTGCCTCAGATAGTGTATGTATGTATGTATGTATGTATGTATGTATGTATGTATGTATGTATGTATGTATGTATGTATGTATGTATGTATGTATGTATGTATGTATGTATGTATGTATGTATGTATGTATGTATGTATGTATGTATGTATGTATGTATGTATGTATGTATGTATGTATGCATGTATGTATGTATGTAAGTAGGTATGTATGTAGGTAGGTAGGTAGGTAGGTAGGTAGGTAGGTAGGTAGGTATGCATGCATGCATACATACATACATACATACATACATACATACATACATACATACATACATACATACATACATACATACATACATACATACATACATACATACATACATACATACATATAATCGATGATTCCATTTTCTATTTAGAAAAGGAAGTGTCTTGTGTGAGCGAGTAAATAAATCAGACTCGAGAAGTAAAACCACTGCCTTCTTCCTTGAAGCAGGTTCCTTGAAAGTAATCAGAAAAATGGCAGAACCACTGATAAAAGAATACGTGCAACCATTCTCACATCAACTTCGATGATAGAACTAATTACCTGTGACGTTAATAGAAGAGCTTTGATCATATTAGCTGTCAAGTCTTCCACAGAAATTGTTTTAAAAGTTAAGGTGCATTTATAAACTAGCAAATTTAACGACCGAAAGAGTTCGCGAGAAAGATCTTTTTATTTATAGTTTTTCATTTGTTCAGCTTCATCACCTGTTTCAGAGCGAAGAGTGTATTTTAAATAAATTATATTTTTTTCATTTAGCATCATCAGGTAGTGCAGTTTTTAGTTCCGTCTTTGAAAAACATTGCTTTTTTATTTTCATTTCTTTGCAGACCCTTCCAGGGATCTGGAACTACCAAGCACAGTTTTACAGGAAGCACTGACATTACTCAGAGAGAACGACGAAATAACTTTTCTTGCTTCGGTGAAACAGGATAGCGGAGATTCTGGGACCATCTTCTCTTTCTCTTCTGGTCTCTATAGGTAAATAGCTTATTAAAAGTCCTCATTTATTTCTTCTGTCAGTAAATATGGCAGTTTGGACACCCATAATGCACTTGGCACTTCGGCCAATCAGGATGCATGGCACAAATCAGGATTTAGTCTGAAGACTGATTCGCCTATGAGTATATTTGTTTGCTTTCATTTTATTTAAAATTGGCTGAGATAACAACAAATCTTTAGTCTGATCTTCGATAACAACAAATCTTTAGTCTGGTCTTCATTCAGGTATAAAAATCAGGGAACTGATTGGGTGAAATTAAAGTCTGATTGAAGCTTGGATTTTTGTCGGAAGATCCTTGTTTTTAACTCTTCTGGTTCCAGAGAGCACATGCCAACGTGAGTCATCTATTATCTGTCGACAGGGCTGCCATCTTGAAAATTTTGTAATATGATGTTTCTCCTGAATGGATGGTCATATTGACATGATGCTTTCAAGATAAAAACTTTTTTTCGGAATGTGATTGGACAGAGGCGAAAATGGTGTCATTCTAACGGCCAATAGAGCCGCCAGATCGAACATTACGAAAATAATGCCATCATTACTCATCCTGAACCGACGGTTATATTGGCATGGCGTTTTAACCGGAGCACATTTTACAACTAATTACTTGCTCTTAAGTGTAAATTGTGACAATTTAACAAGAACAACGCCATTATGGCGGCAGTCTGTAAAACCTTTTATACGCTAATCCTCCTTAATAGAAAGTAGACACATTGGCATGGGGATTTCAGCACGACATTTAATACGATATTTAATTGGCAAAAATGGTTCTAAAATGATGTCGAACATGGCCAACGCGGCGACCATTATCCATTATAAATTCTTATTATTGCAGGTTATTCTGAATTAGCGGTTTATTGACATGTTCTTTTAACTTGAATACTTTCTGTGTTATTTTGATCTTCTCGGACGACCAGTTTGGCCGCCATGGCGGTTTATCTTGAACATCTTATCAGAAATGCACCTATACTAGCTTGAAAAACCAGCATGAGGTTTTCACTAAATGTCTTCGAATAATATTAGTTTTTCTGAAATTAAAGTTTTACCGATCTCACTCTTAACATGGTTGCCATGGCAGCCAGTTTGAAAATCCTATAATGTGATTATCATCGGAATGACTGAAAAACTGCTTCCTGTATGTGGTTGGTCATATGTGAAATCTTTACGATCTGACCTTCGGGGAACCTGAAATATTGTTTTCGCTACTCCCCCTGAAAAGATGGTAGAATTTGACATAGCCTTAACCACAGTAACGTTTGATTATATGTATGCTACATTTTGATTCAAAAGACGCACAAACACCAAGTACGAGTTCCACAACTTATGTAAAACTAAAGCTACAATCTATAAAATCAAGTCCATTGTTGTTTACAGTACCAAATCCTGTCACGTGACTTCTTGCTATCTGATTCTGTCATTATCTTAGAAATGGTTCAAACTGATGCTTTTAATTAATTTAACGTTTGTGCCTTATCCATGGGCATAGAACTGGACCAGACTCAATTCCCTGGGAAGATAAACAACGGGACTGGTATCAAATATCCAAAATGCTGGCATTAATGTTCTAGCCAACTGTGACAACTAACAGACTGAGAGTGAAATTTTTCCGAGGACAAAATAGATGCCAAAAATGAAAATGGCGTTGCTCGAACCTTACAAAATAGTTTACATAACAGCCTTTAAGAAATAAAAACAACTCTGAAACTGGGTTTACACTGAAAAACTTCTTGCAGTACATATTTGGTCCTGAAGCAGATTTTATCGGTATAACTATACTAACATATTTTGGGGTGTTTGTGTTTATAAACACTTCTTGGAATAAATTATTGCTCTTATATTTAAATGTTGCAGATATTTCCTAATTGCTAAATTCATAGATTCTGGATATTGTTTTTTTCCCCAGGAAAAAAGACCTATCAAATGATTTTCAGGTTATTTACTAAAATTGACTAAACAGACATATCCTTGTTTACGAATTTGATGGAAAATTCCATTTGAAACGACTTGGGTCCATGGCATTATGTTCGTACTTGGGTAAATTGGAAGTCTCTATATAGGGAAAATTAAAGAAAACAGCTGTTCATTCTCATCGTAACACAAGTTTTTGTGGAATCAATTTTAGTCGTGTTCAGTTATAATTTGGGAGGAATTATTTTTTTTAAAATTATACCATGGAATCACAAAGTGCTGGTGGACATTCGGACTAAATCATTGCTTTGGGATTATTTGGGAATTCATTCGATGACATTCTGGATTATATAATTGTGATACAGCAAAACTAACATTAAATCGGCACATTCAAGGCAACTGGTATATCTACACATTTAATACTGTAATTCATTCTGAATACTATACTAGTGTAGTTGTGAAAGAACATTTGGGAGTATCTGGGATTTAATTCACAATATTGTAGGTTTCTTTTAAACTTTAACTTTGTATTCTAGGGAACAGTTATTTGTTGTATTTATCTACAATTGTTGGTTTTGCCTTCACTGTTTGCTAAGAGCATAGTGGTAACGGTTTAGTAAGTACAGACAATTTTAAGTCATACACAAGGTCGAGAATAAACTACTTATTAAATACCTCGTTTAATACACAATGATCTCTATTAAGTTTTGATGAAATAAAACAAACACAACTCGTTAAAGTGACAGTGCTTGTCCGTCTTTATCTCTCTGTCTCTCAGTAGCTACTTTTAGGGTAAGTATTTTCCACTCATTTCATGTTGTGGTTCATTGTTTTTTCTCATATTTTTTTCAGTATGCATGAAGGTGGGAATTAATCAGTCATATAAAGGCGACTTGGGATACACACCCCATACAATTAGCATGAGATGCTTATGTACGCACGGACAGTTTTGTTGCCTAAGCATAGCGAAGACTGGGAGATGGCGGAAAGTCATAGAGCGTTGGGGATTTGTTTCTTCAACTTCGTCACTGGAAGATACCCTTCGTTCCCACGGAGGATCTAGATCACTTCCCTTTTTTTTTTTGGAAAGTCGCCTGCTCCTTAAAGTAGGGGTCCACATCTTTTGCTGAGATATGTAAATTATTTTGTTCTCATATAGACGGAATCACTGACGAATTGATGAAAGTCTTCAGCTTGCGCAAGAGAGGGATCCTCCTGGTGAACTTAGGCCGCCATCACCCAGTAGTGTGTCCCACATTCCTGATGGGAAACGCGATATTGTCGCTCTAGTAGACCTGTTTTTGAATCTAGGCGATTTCATTCGTCTGAATCAAACTTTTCGATCAGTCTTCTCAATAAAATATGTCTTGGCTGACATAATAATTTCCAGTGATCCGATGACTGAGCTCTATTCCGAGACCTTTCACCTCCTTCAAGGGACTCATATGATTTCACATGTCCGCAAGGAAAGAGGTGTACAGAAATGGGATTTAAAAATGCAACTAGACGGATGCTTACATCAACATGGGTTTAAAATTGCTGATCTATCTCAAGAAAAAGTTACACCATTCATTATCGCACATCCCATGGAGGGTTATCAAGACGGTCTTGAGACGATGTTCCAACACTGAGTACATCAAAGACAAACTGAATCAATGACAGTAAATGGTTATTGCTTGTTTATTGTTTCTTCTGAGATATCATGAAATCCTCTGTTGTGTGATTACTTCGGAATATGTAAAAGTTTAAGTACATCTCTTGCTTCCATGGAAGAAAACTGTTTAGACAGTAAGAAATATTAAAAGTCCATAATTTGATCCAGTGATCTAACTAACTTCAGAAAAGGTGGGAAGTATCGACTCATTATCTTTTTCTCATTTAAACCTGTTACTTCTGGAAGAGTGTTTCAAGATGGAAATATCCGACTCAGAATTCGTTCAGTTGGAACTAACAGGCGATTTCCTTAGATCTCCAGAATCCTGTCTTCACATCTATATCTTTTCAAACCACAGAAATTTCCTGCTCTTTTGTCAGGGATCGGTGATTTTTCAACCTTGAACGCTTTCTTTCGGCCTAGTCTCTCATCCCGAGTCTTCATCAGGGCGTTGAACACAACAGCAGTCTCATTTAATGTCACTTGGGGTCTACATCTTCAATTACTTCGAGGACAAGTTGATACACAACATTGTCATGCATGTGCTTCTAACAGATGTGCCGTACTGTTGGGAGACAGTGACAGTGTTGGGAGATATTGTCTCGTCTAGGCCTAGTTCCGAGTAAAAGAAGTCCGATCTAATCGTTTCGTATAATTTCGTTTAAATTGGGATAAATATTCTCATCAGTCAAGAGACAGTCGACTTTACTTCCTACAGAATCTCATAAATAATTTATCTCTTAGTAAAACAGGAGGAGAAGACTTCTTTGTCTTTTCGGATGTCTTTTTCTTCCCTGAAGACTCTGAACGTGACAGCGGACTTAATTGATGCTGAGAAGGCTTCATATATAGCCTCTGCTATTCTTGTGACATCACTCCACCTTCTTGTCGTTTTACCTTCGATGAATGACACAATAGAGAGAAGGCATTTACGCATTAGGCCCAATTATGTCAGCCCAGCAAGTTGATAAGCAATCTTCTATTTTTGACAGCTACTGACCAAAATCGCATGTTCATTTTAACAGATTATATTAGGCCATCAGCCTCCCGTCTGGCTGTCAAATTCAGCAATACAATAATATCAGTAGCCGTTTAAATGTAGATTTTGATTTTTGGGAAGTGGATAAAAGTAACTTTACTTACATAATACTTAGCTGCTATTATTGCTTTATTACCATCCCTCCTACTTACTGTAATATCATTTTATTCTCGTTCCAAGTTTTACAAATTCGAAATTCACAATAACATACGTTGACTGAGGTGTCAGACAGGAATCAGCTTTTTTTCATTATTCAGGTCCTCTAATTATTAAGAAGGAAGGAATTATTATTACTGTGTCGAGTGCGTTTTCATCCATTTAACAGCCTCATCATCAGCAACATGCAGAGCCTGCAGTCTACCGGGGAACTTTGTCAGTGGACAGTTGTTAACAATGTGTGATATGATCTGAAGAGCTCCACAGCAACAGGAAAAGTTATTGGCCTAGATCCATCGGACATGGTTGACTGCAGAATGACCCTGCCCTGTCTGAAAGCGGTTCAGTGTGGTCCATAGATGACGTGGAAGGTTGATGCCAGTAGGGCAAACAGGTGGCTCAGCTACGAGGAACTGGTTTACAACATCCGTTGACGACCACAACGCTCCATGATGAAATAGCTGATATATACTCCGGCAAGGGTCCTAATCAGATTGGGTGTCTTGAAGTCAAGCGGACTGCTGGGTGTGAGGTGATGTCTATGTACAGTGGAAGCTTCTCACTGGCACATAGACCTTAGCCAACACTTTTGTGATTGCTTCCTGGCGACGCGGATGTGGAAGAAAAATGTTACTGAGTACTGTCAGCCATGGTAAATAAGTAGGATGTATTGTTCCAGAGATTATGCGCATTGTTGTGTTAAGCTGAACATCACTTAGCTTGGCATGGGATGGTCTAGTCCAGACACGAGCGCAACACTTAACTGTCGAATAACAGAGAGCCAGTGCTGATGTCGTGAGTTTATGAGCATTAGCGCCCCAGGTTGAGCCAGCCAGTTTGCGTAGTAGGTTGTTTCGAGTGCTAAGTTTTACTAAAGTTTTCTTCAGGTAGTTGTGAAATTTCATTGATCTGTCCAGAGTCACACCACAGTATGTTGGTGTCAGGTCATGTTTGTTTTCCTTCCCATTGAGGAGGATGCAAATCTGGCGGTTCGCATTTGTGTTCTACAGGTGAAAGACATTGGAGACTGTTTTTGTTGCATTTGGCTGTACACGCCGTTTTTTTTAAGAATCCGCCATATCCTTCAGGTCCTTATTCAGTGTCCTGTCGAGCTCATTAAATGAGCGTTTTTGGGTCCAGAGAGCAATGCATACACGAACTTACCTATGTTACGGATCGGTCATTGATATAGACATTGAACAAACTTGGCGAAAGAACAGACCCTTGTGGCAGTCAATCGTTCTGACTCCTCGACGAGTTGCAGTTCTCTCTGACGTGCAATCTGAGCGCCTGTTGTGAAGGAACAGCTCAATACTCTTATCTATTGAGCACGGCAATACTCTGGAAATTTTCAACAGCAGCCCAACATGACTTGAATCATATGTGGATGTTAGATCAGTCGAAAAAAATCCAATTTTAAGGTTCCTCTGAAACCAGATTTGAACATATTTAGTCAGGGCAAGGACTTGATCGCAAGTGCTACTGCCGTGCTTCAAGCCTACTTGCTCAGCAGTTATGATATTCTCCAAATCAGGACAAATTCTTTGGAGAATCAGGTGATCTAGTACCTTAAAACAGACGGAATGCATGGAGATCAGCCGACGACTCAGCGAATTGTTGGGATCTTTGCCAGGCTTTGGTATCGCAATAATCCTTGCTTGATGCCACAAAGTCGGGATGCACTTTTCCCTAACAACTCGGGTGTAACAAAACAGCAAGTCATTCTTTTACCTTTGGGCCAAGATGCTTCAAAAACTCAGGCAGGATGTTGTCATATCCTGTTACTTCGCCTGATTTGATGCTGCATAAAACTGATTCAAATTATATTGTTGTTAATGCCTCTGGAGCAATTTGATCTAGTTCATCTGATTTCCGACGCCAGTAGTGTCGCCGCTCATCACGTACTTGATGTCGGTGCTGTTTCTCCAGGGGTGCTTTTGCTACTTCTAATAAGTAGCTAGCTACAGCGTTTGGCTTGACAACATCATGAACTTGAACTGGTGGTTGCTAAGCGGTGCCAAGACTGAGAATAAAGTTGCAGCTTTTCCGGCTGGAGCGCGTAAAGTTGAGTGATCATGTTGTTTCTTCCCAGAGAGTGCACCTATCCGTGTGCAAGGAATCGATCCGCTATGTCTGGGTTAATATGTGCTTAGGAATGAATAATCACCATCGACTGGGGACTAGCGCCAGGAAAAAGATATATCATCGCAATAATAGCAGGAAAGTATTATATTATTAAAATTGGTTTACTCCCAATCCAAATTTTTTATTGCTTTACTAAGTCATTAGTTAATAGCATTTAATGGACTTTTTCACCTGAACCATGTTTTCATAATAAACATGTTCAGACCGGATTGCATCATATCAAGTTTTACCATTAGTTTCGGCCTCTACATCATTTTTGTATCAGACATTGCTGGGTTTAAAGAAACGAGAACAACGCCACCCCCACCCCAAAAAGCTATTATCATAAACTGTTATGTTGACGAGACTTTGTCTGAGATCGTTACAGCGTTACACGATATCGGTTGGAAGAATTTTGCCCCCACTCTAATAAATTATTACTCTGTTGTATTTACGACGATTTTGAATTATTCGGGCTTTCAGCATTTCATACACTCATTTGGTGTTGTACACTAACCCACCTAATTCTTATTGAATGCATTTTCTTCTAACTTTTGGTTTTTTCAGTATGAGTTCCTGTGTGAAAGGCTCTGTGAGAAAATTGTGAATAGCATAGTCCTTTGCGATGTAACATTCACAACAGCTCCAGTTCTCTCAAGTTTAAATGTCATAAAACATGCGTGTGATCTGTTTTGATGTGGAAATATTTTTAAAAGGGTAAAGCTTAATTAAAACTACTTTCTAATTTTGGGAGCTGAGTTGTGTGACAAATGCACTTATTCAGTAAATTGAACTGTTTTTTAAGGCAGTGTTCTTGTTAGAGGAGTACAGGGAGATATGATATGATATACCCCCCATGCTATTGTCCTATGGTTATAGTTTTCTTGGAGATGATCAACCATGTTTATTGCCGCGATTGAGTAATTAATAACATAACATGAAATTAATGGATATAATAAGAGATCTGAGCAAAGGTATAGAATAGAACAAAACAAGTCCATGTATGTAAGATATAACTGTTTATTCAATTACATAAACAAAATGAAACTCGACATGACATTTGAATGATACACTTTCTCTCTGAAAGAAAACTACGAAATTTATGCGAAATGCAATTAGCCATTCTGTTATACCGATCCAAGAAAGTTTTATTATAGAATCGAGTGACTGATCAAACTCAGATTACTGGATATCAGCATAACCTGATTGTTTCCGGTACTTTCCAAGTAACTATTGGCTACAAGTCAAAGCTGCCGTCTCTCTCTCTCTCTCTCTCTCTCTCTCTCTCTCTCTCTCTCTCTCTCTCTCTCTCTCTCTCTCTCTCTCTCTCTCTCCCCCTCCCTCCGACAGAATGTACTCCGAAAATATTTTTGCACCATTACAGTTCTCGTTGATTGTGGTAATGGTTAAGACAGTTAGACAACACTGAGACAACATGAGTCCTTGATGTTTTCCTTTATTGCAATATTTTAGTACGTCATTTAAGGCACGTCGTTATTTTTAAAATGATATTGTTCATGTAAATTTAAAACAAAATTCATAAATGTTTCGATGGCCCGTGCTTAAGATCAAAAAGATCCAGCAAATGTCAAAATTTCCAAGATCGTAAGACCATTTTCGGAAGATCGCTGAAAATTTCCACTTGATCTTTTGAATCAAGGGGCTTTTAGTACTTTGAAAACACATTTGACATCTTTTATGAAAATTTGTATCTTTGTTTTCTTTTCCAAAATTACAGTGCCTACAATGTAGACACGCTTATAATTCTAGTCAAATGGCAGAGAACCAAGATGATGATCTATCGAAGCATAATGTGCCTGCAAATCAGTGTTTGAGTTTTTTTTTTTACCGATTAGCCCATAACCAACTTCATGAACTCAGATCAGCCAGCGCCTTATGCGACGGCAGATCTGGGTCAGTGCAGTCTGCAGTTGGAGGCGTCTTATAAGCAAGTATATTCCATAAATGTTGGAAGATGAACAGACAACAGATGTATTACAATCAAAAATTTATATTAATATTACGTTTAGCATTGCATATTGTACTCTCTTATCAGTCGAATCAAACTGCAACAACAAAAAGTTTCTGATCTGCATGAGCATAATGCGCATGCCGATAAGGATATACGTTGTTTGTTATACTGATTGCCTCTAACAAACTGCACAGCCCCATAATACGCCAGTAGATCTGAGTTTGCAGTTATACTCGTCTTATAAGCGAGTAAACACAGTAGTTTTAATATGCTTAAATGACGAAAAGCAAACTGGTTGTAAACATTAATTTTGTATGTATTCATGTCCGTATCCCTTTAATTGTTACAGGTTTTTGGAACTGGAGAGTAGTGGAAGGAGAGATGAAATTAGGTTCCATTATACACATGACCAACAAATCCACGTTGAAACATTCCCATATAGACTTGCAGATAACAGGTGGCACCAGGTGGCATTGACTTTGAGTGGAAGTCACATAACATTATTTGTAAACTGTAGCAAAATATACGAACGTGTGATAAAAAATGTAGATAGGGACTTTACGGCAGGAAGTTACTTGTCACTGTTTGTTGGTCAAAGGAATAAACAAAGTGGACAATTTAGGGTAAGTACATTAAACTTAAGTTTCTCTTCAATTCTTGCTCTCATTCTTCAGAGTAATGCTGTGAACAATGTATTTAGAGAACGAGATATTGGAGTCGACACCGCAGATTCAATTAGAAGCCATCTTTCCAATATGCACCTATCATGTCTCGTGGAAATCATTCCTCGGACAAGCCAAGGCTCTGAATAACTCTGTGCCGCTAGGGTGCCAGTGTTTGTTTTGTCATCAGTCTATGTAACAGCAAGTTTGAATTTCACTCCCGTCAAATTTAATTCCATACCTCCAGTCAAATGTCCAGCTATAAAACCTCGATTTGAGTTCCATATGCATGCGCGCGCGCGTTTGTGTGTGTGTGTGTGTGTGTGTGATTTAGATTTTTAACGTAGCTTTGAGAATTGTTCAGCCATATCGCTACATATCTGTCTGCATTGTGACAGTTTATAGTGATGTTTAGCATTGAGGCATCATTCCGCAGACATGTAGAATGATGTCCCACCCAGTCACATTATCCTGACACCAGGCCGACCAGTTCTAACACTAATCTCTTAATGCTTAGAGCCAAGCAAGACAGCTGTTAGTAGCCTTTTTTTAAAAAAAGTCTTTGGTATGACTCAGCCGGAGTTCCAGCTTGCGACCTCCCTTGTCCGAGGTGGACGCTCTTACTACTAGGCCACCGGAGCGGTCACCTATACATGTAAACTAGCCTTTAAATTTGGGATTTTTTTGTGTTTATTAGATCGTAGGTCTATGCTATGAAATTCTATGACAATTCTGCTGTGTTTGAAAATCACTATAACGATCTGGTCTGAACAGTTCTTAACTTTGATTTTATAAGAATTTTTAGTGTTAGCTTTGAGACACATATTACGTGATATAAAGAAGAATTCCAAAATAAATAAATAGTAGGAATATTTATTTATATTCAATATTTTGCATCATTACTGGCTCATTATATCACGTTTATACGCATTCTGTTGAGAGCTTCTTGTATGTGTGTGTGTGTGTGTGTGTGTGTGTGTGTGTGTGTGTGTGAGAGAGAGAGAGAGAGAGAGAGAGAGAGAGAGAGAGAGAGAGAGAGAGAGAGAGAGAGAGAGAGAGAGAGATCAAAAAATCTAACCCTGTAAGTGTCGTATGCTTCCACAAATTAAATAAAATAGCCTACATATAGTTTTTATTGCCATATGTAGGTCATTTTCTGGTTAAAGAAGATGAAGGAATAAATACTTTGGCATGCTACTGTCTTTGGATGTATTAAAAGTGTATGATTAGTAAATAATAATAATAATATATGGCTAAACATAAATTGGAAATAACATTGATGGAAACTGTCGTAATTAGAATATATATTTTGAAATAAAAACTATAATCAAATTGACATAAGCTTTGTGCAAAAACGAGCATTCACACAACAAATTGAAGCAGTGGTTAAACGATTTTTTTTGTAGTTTATCATTTAGCAGTCATTAATGTAGTCGTTTATATTCCAAATGTATAAAACATAGTCCACATATAATAGTTTCATATCATGATGAATTTTTACATATCGTCCATCAGTATCAACACAGATTTGGGGGGTTGATTTTTATCTGACTATGCAACCTATGTCATCTTGTCTGTTCATGGTCAACCTTCTGTAGCCCGTCATGAAAAAGAGTACCTCAACCAGGAGAAAGAAAACATATTAACTAAGCACACAACCCATCACTATTAAATCCATTCCAACCATTACATGATGCATTGTCATTTGGACTGTCACCGTGGGAAGAAAAAGTTTGATAATGCAAAGAATAACACTGACTAAAAACAGATCTGGAACGGTTTCTACGAAAGAGGGCCTCGGACGAAGCGTGTGCTTTTGCAGGTTTTTGAGAAGCAAGCCACATGGGACCTGAAATAGATCTGGACTAGGCAAATCAGATTAAAATTGGATCTCTACTGTCCAATGTGAAGATCTGACATGTTATGGTGAATTTGGAATTAGCCAATTGAAATGAGGCTATAAAAAATCTGAAAGTGAATCAAATCATTGGCATACTTTAATGTTATCCGTTTCCCTGCTCAGTTTCCCAAACGTAAAAAAAACCCCATAAGATTTAATCTAATTGAGGATAAAATTTGTGATTATGGTAGGATAGTAGAGACCTGATTTTAATCAGGTTGGGACTACACAAACGTCATTACACCTTTCACAAATTTTTGAGAAAGCATTTTTGATGGAAAATTCAGAATTTCAGTAAGTAAACATCGATCCAGAGGAAAGCAATGTATCCATGGCCTTACCTGATACGGACGAAATGGACATTATTAAGAGCTATGTCAAGGAGAATTCGTCAATAAGAATGACAAATTATAATGTCAAAAAGAAATAGTCAATGATCATAACAGAGAAGTAAACTTTTCGGTGAACATCTTCAATAAAGAAATTTCAGGTAGTACACTTACTAGAATAAAGCTGAAGATATTCCAAACATACAGTACAATCCAGATATATTACGTGATATGTTGCCTTACATTGATGTCAATGATATAGATGAAGAGGATGTAACACCCATTAATAGAGAGGAGAAGAAAGATGAAGAAGAATAGGAGGAGGAGAAGGAAGAATATTCAAATATAAGTTTTAAGAAAAGACGATTATGACACCGTTATTCTCCATGATGCTCACGTCCTCATCATCGAAATACAAGTACCATGAAACGGATCTGCATTACTGACAGTAGCACAGACAAGTGTCAAGATCAAAAAGTTACACAATCGTTTCTACTCTTATTCCGGAATCCTACATGTATCAGTGGTAGACAGGTGTCAATGATTTTTTGGAAGGCTGTTCTGAGTGAAATGGAAATGTTTTGTTTGCACCCAACTAATGGATTGCAATAAACGTTTATGCTTACTCATGAGAACATAAAATATACGATATTTCTTCCAGAATTTCCATTACTACACTTGGAAAAGTCCAAAATCATGCAATTAGTGTCAGCTGTTAGACGTCAAGCCGACGTTGTACTAATATATGAGATTTTAATCTTGATAAAGACTGCAGTGAATTATTAACCTTTTATCACATAGTCGGTACACTTTGCTTATAGTTTGTGCAGTTTCATATGTTTTTGATATTATAACATGTTAACATATCACTTTATATTATTCTAATTGGACCAAATAAGCCCATGAACTAAGTGTGCAGTATTCTCTCTATTGTTTGGCTGCGATCGTGGAAAAACATAACCCCGCCTTCTGGATTTTTTTTGTTTGTTTTCAATGAATAATTTTGGCGGCCATATTTTAGATCGACTCGCGAAAGGGAATTGGACAAAAATTTTCTCTTCAGTTTCAATATGGCAAATTCAGCGCCACAGGGTCATATTTAAAATATCATAACATGAAAAAATGGTTAAAACCACATGACAAAAACAATAACAACAAAAAGTAAAACTACGGGTATTGCTTGTGTGGGGTAGGGTTTGAGGGAGGCGGTATATATGTAGCATGAAATCCATTCTATATACAAGCGTGGTTTAAATGTTAACTTGCAGAAGTAAATACACATAACTATGTTCACAAAAGAATGTGATATAAACTGGTTTCCAAACGGACAGAAATATTATCTACAGTTCCAAAACAAACTGCAAATATCTGGTCACAAATACATTACAGCAAATATGGAAATTTCTGCATCAAGTTAACCTTATTTCACATGATAAAAATAATCTCAAATGGGTAATGATTTAGTATTAAATTTATGAAACTCATTGAATAAGGTCCAGGTTTTGCTCGCCAAGGCTCCCCCCAAAAAAGACATTATTCAACTGGTTGCATAAATTCAATATTAAATCATTACCCATTTGAGATCCTCTATTGAAAACATAAAAAACAGCAACATAAAACATTCAGCGATTGGCAGCAGCATTAATCCTTTACATATATATGTTCTCGTGGCCTTTATTCATTTTCAACCAAATTCCTAGGCATACAAGCTGAGAAACTTGGAGCTTTCTGTTAGCCATCTTGAAGCGAGAGGTGAGGGCACTAAGCAATGTAATATTAAATATGTCCACAGTAGACTAGCAGAGACAAGTGCATACAGTAATAATGTAGGTCATCTCAGGAGAACATGCATCGAACATTATTCAAGATGAGACAAAGGCGACGAAATAGCATCCAAAATATCCGAAAGGTACATGGGAATAAATGCTAATGATAATGACTTGTGTCGTGTTGTAAGAACAGTTGTCAGTTACATCGAAAGGTACACGGGGAGAAAGGCTATCAATAATGACTTGAATCATGTTGTAAAAACAGTTGGTGTATTACATCGAAAGGTACACGGGGAGAAAGGCTATCGATAATACTAGAATCATGTTGTAAGAACAGTTGGTTTGTTACATCGAAAGGTACACGGGGAGAAAGGCTATCGATAATGACTAGAATCATGTTGTAAGAACAGTTGGTTTGTTACATCGAAAGGTACACGGGGAGAAAGGCTATCGATAATGACTAGAATCATGTTGTAAGAACAGTTGGTCTGTTACATCGAAATGTACACGGGGAGAAAGGTTAACGATAATGACTAGAATCATGTTGTAAGAACAGTTGGTCTGTTACATCGAAAGGTACACGGGGAGAAAGGCTGATAACAACTTGGATTATACTGTAAGAACAGTTTTGTCTGTTACACGGTACATGGGAAGAAAGGGTAATGATAATGACTGATTATACTATAGGAATAATTAGTCTGTAATGTCTAAAGGTAGATGGGAGCAATGTTAATGATAATGACTTGGATATACTGGGAGAACAGTTGTCAGTTACATCGAAAGGTACATGGGGAGAAAGGCTAATGATAACGACTTGGATCATAATGTAAGAACAGTTGGTTTGTTACATCGAACAAAAGGAATATCTTTAAGTGTTGACACCATTCCAAGTAAAGCATATCAGGAGGAAATCCAGATGTGCAGCAAGATATATTAGATTCAGCCACAGAAGAGATAAGAAAATTCATGCTTCACAGCTACAAAGGGTATATTATGCAATACACTTAGTGATTGTACTATCATTGAATCAATAAACAGATACAAGCATGTCATTAGTAGAAAAAAAAAGAATCAAAAGGGTCAGCAATCAGAAGGTCTAAAGACGCATCAAAAGATAAATCTTGCAAGAGCAGGAAAGAGTAAAGCAAAGAGAAAAGAAAAAGGAAAGTGAAGACGAGGAGGAGTTTGCAGGCTTACATAAATACGTTTCAATGAGGTTTTAAGCCAAACGGGGGAAAAAAAATCTTCCACCAGTAAATCAGCTGGTGTAAAAATAGTTCATCTCGAGTTCATCGAGACAATATCTGATTCTGGAACTTCAAGTGAGCGAAAGGAAGATTCACAAAGACTTAGACAAATATTTGGTATCAGTCTCCACTAAAAACGAAATACTGGTACCTTTACAAGCCTATTTTATGTTTGGATGCAATAATGATGCTTTTACAATCTCTTTTTATGTTTGGATGCATTACTGGTAACTTTACAAGCCCTATTTATGTTTGGATGCAGAAACAAAAGCAATACAAAAAAGAATCCCAACATTCACATATATAAATGTTCCCAGAAAGTGCACTGTAGGAGTTAAGGTCTAAGTTAGTCTCTGATTATTTTTGTACAAGTATAAGACATTCATATGTTAAAATGATGGCATAGAAAAATCAGGGTTTACAGAAGAAAACACCGGACCTCATCAGCTGGGGTGGGTGGCAGGAACTGCCTTCGTCGCAACAGAAAAAAAGAAAATTCTCTCTCTCTCTCACACACACACACATACACACACACACACACACACACACACACACACAGTCACTTGTCCTTTATTTTTGCGCACATTTATCTGGTATTATGCACACTGAGTAAATAGACACAGGCTTGTTTGTTTTAGTGCATTTTCGAACACAGACCATTTGTGAAATTTTAAACACACACATACACGCACGCACGCACACTTGACCCTGAAATGTGTCTGCCGTGTTTGAGTTTCTGAAAGTACGATGTATTCATTAGAAAGTTGGGATATAACATTTCTATGGACTGCTCATAAAATAATTTAAAATGTTCATGTGTGTCTAGAAATGACATCAGGTAATAAGCCTGATTAGTAGACTGATATGCATTAAAACATTATTCATTATTAAGTTAAAAACGTCTGCATCAATTGTGTGTCGTAAGGTCATTAAGTTATAATCGTCTGCATTAGTTGTGTGTCGTAAAGTCATTACGTTACAATCGACTGCATCAATTGTGTGTCGTATGGTCATTACGTTACAATCGCATGCATCAATTGTGTGTCGTAAGGTCATTACGTTACAATCGCATGCATCAGTTGTGTGTCGTATGGTCATTACGTTACAATCGCATTCATCAATTGTGTGTCGTAAGGTCATTAAGTTACTATCGCCAGCATCAGTTATGTGTTGTAACGTCACTATGTGGACTATAAATTGGAGTTAATATAAGCCAGCAATAAACCATAATTCATCAGGCTTACAAAGTTGTCAAAATATCATAGATAGGAACGATCCACATTCTTATGGCTTGTCCGAATAGTATCAGTGTGTGCTGTCTCTCTGTCTCTCTGTCTCTGTCTCTGTCTCTCTCTCTCTCTCTCTCTCTCTCTCTCTCTCTCTCTCTCTCTCTCTCTCTCTCTCTCTCTCTCCATCCACCCATCCATCCATCTATCCATCTATCGTGAACAGAATTATGTGTATTTGATTTTGCAAGTTAACATTTAAACCACGCTTGTATATAGGGTGGATTTCATGCTACATATATACCGCCTCCCCCAAACCCTACCCCACACAAGCAATACCTGTAGATTTACTTTTGTTGTTATTGTTTTTATCATGTGGTTTTAACCATTTTCCACGTTGTATACTGATCTGTTTATACAACTTTTACCTTTAGTTAAATACGAGACTTTGTGAATATGGACCTATTGCGGTAGTACGCGTCTCTAATCTTCAACTGGTCGGGTAAAAAAAAAGTTTGAAATGGTTATAATTTTAATAAAATGTAAAAAAAAATTGTTTTTCCTTTGTTACAAATGATATTCAATTAGATGGCTATTGATTGTAAGCCATTACACACATTCTGTCTGCTGTATCCGGATCTATCAAAGAAGTTATTAACCAATTATCTTCCTCAAATCAGGAGACTAATTATTGCAGGGATTGGTGGAATATAGGGAGATTAAGTGTTGACTGGATTGGGGTTGATGGTTGATAGTATATCCTTTCGTTTTCTCCTCCCTTTCTTTTGAACATGCACATATGTCATTTATATTGTCAGTTAATATATTTCATTTATTCTTCTTGCTAGACATACTACACTGCTAAAAAATACTTACTGATGGATCGACACTATCTTCATCCAGTCTGTTATTTTGTAACATAAGTTCGTTTTAAATCTTCAGGTCGTAAAATGGGCAATTATCTTTAACTTGGGTTTCATTTCTTGGTTCGTGACAATTGTTCATTTGTGAACCATCAGAGGTAGTAGTTGTAGGTAGCTTACTCTTATTATACTGAACACCTTTGTAATACACTCTTCTGATGGCAACTTATGACTTTTAGTTGACGATCGTTGCCAGTCTTCTAGTTACTTTTGTATTAGCATTGTTGTGTATCATATTCAGATAGCACCTTATTCAGCGATAATACCTGATGAAAATGCTACATTATACATAATAAACAAAGGATTGTATCAAACGATTCAGTGATAAATAGGAAGGATCAAATTTTCATAAAAAGGGTGAAAATTCTCTCTCTCTCGTTTATGCAGCATAAAATAGGCTGTAGTTTTAATTATGTTGTACTTCGACTTTTTCATATACTTATTTTATTTTTTTACTGAAATTTTATGCACTTCAAAAAAAAAAATGCAAAATTACGACTTACCCTTAAGTGATTACCACATCATCATGTTAAGAAGGAAGAAACAAGGAAACTAGAAAATCGCACTTTCTTCCGCTTAATAATTTATTGTTTGTTTCCTAAATACTATTAGGTTAAAATAATTTTAGTTTACCTTATTAGTGTTAATCATCCAATTTAACAAATATCATAAATTTCCACTTACGAAAAGGAAACTCTGATTTTACTATATGGAAAGTCGGGATCTGATTTTGATAAACTTTTGGCTTATAGTTTAATTAAAAAATGTCTATTGTTAAGTATCAAATTCAGAATAAAATGCTGTACATGCAATTTGTGAGGCACTATCTAATTACAGGAAATCTCTTAATAAAGTCTCATAGAAACCCCGATTCTTAAAATAAATGGCAGTTGAAACCTTGCCATATCGGCAATTTTTTGCTGTAAAGGTTTTGTCAGTTCGTCATAATTGTTTATAATCCTAGAGCTATGGAAGATAGATTTGCTGAAGGGAAAATGGATATCAGATTATGGTATCTGTTGAATGATGACGTATATTGCAAAAATCTATGTTGAGATCTGGAGCTTCCGACTTCTTCTTACCCATCAGACGATGTCTATGGATGCCTTAACATCAATCATGGGCTTTCTCGGATCTAGTACCTGTCTATCAATGTTCGTAAAATAAGTAAAGGTCATCATTACTGGATAACAATTCAAACAGTGGCTGATGTATTTTAGCTATAAAGATTTGGATGGATATTGGAAATGTTCACAGCATGCCAATCTTTTCCTCCTTTCCGTGTCTACATCAAAGATCCATCTGTTACTGTACACTTCTAAATGCTTCTTTAAATGTTTTCTCAATTATTTAGCTCCTTGTTACAGGGTGGCGAGCTTGTTAAAAAGAGCGTTTGCTTTGATGGAACTAAATGATGGATGAAAAAGTACAACATGTTTGATAATTGGGCAATAGCTTTATTTTCATTCATGCCATGGAAAGACGTGATGGAATAGATTAATATCTGACTAGTTTTACTGTAATAAGTATGTTGCAGTTATGTTTATATATGGTTTTGTTGTTGTTGTTGTTGTTGTTGTGGGGCTTAACGCCATTTTTTAGCACACGATAAGCTATACATGGCGGTCAGTATTAATGGAGGAAAATGAAACCGGGTAATCCGCGGGGAAAACCCACCGACCCAAGAGAAGCTACTGGCAAGCTTTCTCACATATCCACATTCGCCGAATCTTAGACTCGAACTCATGCAGATAGAGGTGAGATGGGAGTGGTCCATAACGGAGAGCGCTTTAGACCACTCTGCCACTCGAGGTCCCTGTATATGGTTTTAAAAACATTAGAAGAAAAGTAAAAATATACAAACAAAATGAAAACATTAAACAAACCGAACTGGAAACAAAAGAAACCCCAAAAACCAAAAAACACAAAAACAACAAAATAAAACAACAACAACAAAAAGGCCCAAAACAAAACAAGAAACTCAACAATGAAAACAGTACTTATGCTGCAATAGTGTCAGCCATGAAATGTTCCTTTTATATGGGTACTCAATTCTCGAGAGAAGTCCAGTACGCATGGTCACCGGTAAACATGACCATATAACGCGGACCCTTGAGCTTGTTTTGGAAATAAAGATGTCATAAACTCTCTTTATTCAATTATGATTAATATTGTAATAAAGACATTTTTAGTAGTTGTATGCATTTGGTTAACCAATAAAATTTTTTGTTTTATTCCATTTTTGTCCCTGTAATGAATTTGGTAACATGATGACCATTTCAATGTCCAGTGTTACTAGAGTTGTATTCAGTGGCATGCTTATTTTAAGGTTACTATATCTTATTTCGCCCAAGTACTTCCAGGGTGCATATTATCTCGATAGGAGATCGGGTGCCGTTGCGGTGGAGGGTTTGCATGCAGAACTCCGATAAGAAACAATCGGGTTGAATCCTTCTCAGCCAAGGCCGAATCAGCCATATAAATCATAGGGCAAATCATTTTCGTTTACTTATAACACCCCCCCCCCGCCGGGCAAGAACTTGAAAACCATTCTGTTTTAGGCTGCAGACCAATAACGGTCTGTTTCGAGCCGAGCAAATGGCGCAGAATTAATAGGTCTGAACGGTCCACCTTCTCTTGTCTGCATTTCCAATAGGCTAAAATTTAGAATACATTACCAAATTAAATGTCTGGGTACAGGTATGAAGTAGACTATTGTTTCAAGGCTGTGAGATGCCCCACTTTTTCCTTGCAAGTCAGCTATAGAGTCCTCTGCAAGAAGGAGTCCAGCATAGGACAGCTTATATCACCAATGTCTTGAGCATTATGTGCTTTACCTGGTAACCATAGTGGTAGAATGATTAGCGCGCGGCACACGCGACCAGAAAAGCGTAGGTTTGAATCCTGTTCAAACTGAGTTGAATAAGCTGTTGTGGTGTACTTGGGGGGGGGACAAAGTACTTCATTCTAATTGCCTCAGCATGATATAACCTTGAACGTGTTGACCTGCCATTAAACACCAACCAATCAACCGATTCACCAATCAACGAATCGACCAATCGGTTTACCTACGCAGGTAAAATGTGACTTGAGTTCCTAATGACCGAATCGGTACCCACAAGTCACATTTTTATGTAGATTATGCTTAAATTTTGTTTATAAGCTCACATTCATCACGATCTGAGCCTGTCATGAGTATTGGCCAATGTATGTGTAGAAATGAGATACTTTGGGATTTTATTGGCTCAGCTTTTATACCACCCTATAAATTTTATTTGTCAAAATATTGATCGAACTTTTTTAACAAGGTTATACTGTCAATATTTTCGATTGTATCGATTATGAATATACAAGTTAATGTTGCAGCATGGGATGTCGTTGACTGATTACATTCTGTATGGATTTTAAAATTATACAAATTATCATGAACTAGTATATATTGTTGTGGGATTTTTGGCATCTGTGTGTCAGAAGTTGTTAAAAACCAGAACTTATTTTTCTTGTCGATTCCGTTTTTGTTCATACTAGGTATGTAAACTGATATCAACAGCATGTTACGTGATTGTCAGCAAATACTATTCATATGTATTATGGGGGGAGAGGCATCTTGATGGTTAGATATTTTGTATTACTTCTGAAGAGCGTATCTTCAAAAAGATTTTGGACATATTAATTTTAATCTTAAATGAAAAGGCCTTAATATGGTTCTTCTTAACTATGATGCAATTCAAACAGGTTACTCAATATTCTATTGAAAGCTATTGAAGAAATGCATTACCGTGAAAGTGCCTCTGTTGAAAGTTATTGAATAAGTTCAATAGAATCATTGTACGTCATTTGAAAGCTATTAAATAAGTTCATTACCGTCATAGTACTTCTTTTGAAGGTATTAAATAAGTTCATTACCGTCATAGTACTTCTTTTGAAGGCTATTGAATACGTTCATTACCGTCATAGTGTCGCTGTAGAAAACTATTGAATAAATTCGTTACTATCATAGGGAATCTATTGAAAGCGTTTGACGAAGTTCATTAACATCTGATTTCTTTTCTTGAAAGTTATTTACTAAGCTCATTAACATCACAGTGCCTTTATTGAAAGCTTTCTCATAAGTTCGCTACTGTCATGGTGACTCTTTTAAAATATATTTACAAAGTTTATTTCCGTTTTAGTTCCTCTATTTGTGTATAAACATTTGCCTTCAGATGAATCAGTAGATAAGATTTATAATGCATGATTTAAAATTGATTGAAACGCCACTAATTCACAACAATGCCCTTCATTATAACACGGTTCCTGGTTATATGTAGATCCCATTTATTTACTCAGCAATTCCATTCTATGCCACATGCACTTCATTGTAAGGTCTCCTTACGACAGGTGGTATACACTAAGATTGCCTTGGACCGCGTTTAATGAGGTAGTAATGTATATACCTTGCCAGCAGTGCAGTAGAACATAAATGTAAACAAGGTAAGCAGTTTAGGGACACTTTAAAATAGTTTTCTTATCCCCTACCAATGTTACACTTTATTTCTCACCAAGAAAGGTTTAAGAATCATGACCAGCCTCAGCAAGATTAAGATGGTTTGACTTTATTCATGTCATGTCATGCATTTATCATTTCACTCAGTGTTTCTTTTATTTGCAGGGTGCTTTACAAGATGTCAAAATAATTACTGGTTCCCATGGATACCTACTTCAGTGTCCGGAGCAAAATACAGGTAATGGATTCTAACCACTAATTCCTACTGGAGCAGGGTACCATTTTCATAATGGGGCGGAGTTACATTGTGCCATCCCTAATGCTTCAGTATAGGTCTTTAAATGTGATACTTACCCCCCATCCGAAAAACCGTAGCGAAGCACCCCATTTTTCTCACATAGAAAATGTGCATTGGCTTCAGGTAAAAAGTGCACTTTTGTTTAATAGGTCATATAATAAGCAAAATAGTTTTATGTTTTCGATCAATAATGTTGATGTTTGCATAAAGCATTTGGGTAGTTTTGGCTTCTTTGCACATAGACCTAACAATAGATGATCTATACATATTACGGGAAATGTGCTTCATGAAGTATTTCATTTACGTCTTCATGTCTGGTTAGGATATTACCGTAATTCATGATATCATATCAATCATATTACATAATTATAGACCGGTGTTTAATATGGGATTTTATGAACTTGTGCATCTTCTATTGACCGATCACCTAATGACCACATGTTACGAAACTCTAATTTTATAGGTTTGTTTTTTTTCCTGTTTCCTACTTGTATGACTTATTAGTAAGCTTTTCTGAGCAGAATATTAGTACGTCACGACATACACTACAAAATACAACTCAAGCATCTAAGGCAAAGATTTTTTTGTGTGTATTAAATTACTAAACAGTATGCCTGAACACATCAGAATAATTCCCAAAGTTAAGCCATTAAGGAGGGTCATTTTACGAAACAAATAAATGCTATCAAAATCTAGCAAATACTGTACATTATGACGTCTGCTTTTAGAAACTGGCTAATTATTCGGGCTGAGCAATATGTACCCATACAACCACCATATAATCAACAAATAGGAAGTAAATTCTAGCAAAGCTATAAAATAAAATGTAAATACAACTAGTACATGCTCTAGATTTATTCAAATATTTTTGAGCAAAATGTAAAAAGAAAACGTATACCATTAAATTTGAACAGTTTCCCTTGAATGTTTTATTGTATCATAGGAAAATTATCTGTTCTTTTATTTCTAAAGACATGTAATGCAAAAGTTTCAGAAATGTGATTAATCATATTTCTTTTCATTATGTTTATGTTTATTTATATCTTTTTTTTTTGTTTCAGGTTGTCCAACTTGTGCTCAATTCCAATCCTTAGAAAGCAAAATGAAAGAAATGTTGCAAATGTACCAAAATTTAACAGTCAGGGTGAGTACCGCTTGTATTTTGTCTTTATTTCTATAATCAACTTTCTTTAGACATTAGTACTACTATTTCAATTTTGGGTACGACGAATTTTTCGCTGTAATTGGTCGGATATTTCACAAGTTCTTGTGTTGTACACGTGGGCGTCTGCAGCATACATCAAGGGGGTGGTGGTGGTCACGTAACCTTCTGGCAATCATACTATATATATATATATATATATATATATATATATATATATATATATATATATATATATATATATATATATATATATATATATATATATATATATATATGGATGCAATAAACTGACGACGAACAGTACGAAACTAGTAACTAACTAGTTAGGTTAGTTCCTAGTTTCGTACTGTTCGTCGTCAGTTTATTGCATCTATTTTAATTAATCCCTGACACACGTGATCCCTTGGTGGATCCAGTACGCTTGAAAGGGTTGTTATTCGCCATATGATTTGTATTCTTTATATATTTTTATATACATTTAGATATATATATATATATATATATTTTTTTATATATATATATATATATATATATATATATATATATATATATATATATTTATAGATATATATATATATATATATATATATATATATATATATATATATATATGTATATATATATATATATATATATATATATTCTGACAAGTTTAATCATGCAAATGAAACGGAAAATATGTTTAACGATTTCAGTTCAAAACGCTTAGTAAATATTATCTTTAGTTTCATACTGCTTACTACACTAACTGTCCCGGCCGTGACTGACTGCCACCCCCACCCCTGGCAAAAAAATCCTTGCATTTACCCCCCACTTCCGCAAAAATTCATGCTGGCGCCCATGGTTGTATAGTAAATATCTAACTCACGTTTAATCAAGATCATATGTTAAGTTTTAAATTTTGTTAACATTTCTGTTTAGTCATTGGGAAAAGATTCTGTGAGACTGCATAAGGCCTGAAGTTGAACGTAGATTGGTTCTCACTGATCAGACTAATTTTATATTGCAATGATATTTCAATCCTACAACGTTTTAGCTGGGCGTTCTGATATCTTGACATGATAGTGAAGACAAATAATTTGCTAGGGTTAAGATTCCGGTAGACCGAGGTTTCGGCTTGACGAGTTTCTATATAATGCAAGTAAAATAGTACTGTCTATGTTAATTTGTCAGGGCTAAGATTTCGATATGCCGAGGCTTTGGCTGATGCGGATTTTAAGTTGAAAAGGACATCTAAAATATTTGCCTGTCAGTAATTGATGAAGTGAATGCTAATAAATTCTGCATAAATATTTTATGTCAGGAATTATTTAATGTGGACAAATAAATTCCATTTTCTTTCAAATATGTTCTAATTTATTTAAAAATGACTTCCGACCTTTAAACCACTTCTGAAAAGTTGTTGAATATCATAAAGGCATTTTGGATAAAAAGCTCTTTCGCAAATAGTTAAAAGTGGTGTTGAGTTAGAAGTGTTGTTGATCCATTGTTCACTACATTTGCAGCTACTGATTGAAAAAGCCCACCTTTTAACCATTTCTCAAATTTTTCACAAATGAATGAAACGATCACAATTCAGAATATTCTAACATTAGGCCATTTCATTGTTTTGCAAATTAATCCTTGATACTTCTACTAGGAATGATTACATTGAAAAAGGCGACCTATTCGGTCCTCTGATTATCAGTCAGTGACGTAGAACCACTAGCAGTACGGAGTATCATTACAGTTTGTCGTTGTAGGTTTCAAAAGCATTGTAGTTATTTTTAAAACAAACATATCCATTTGACATAAAAATAACGTTGCAATCCTGCAATACAAATCATTTAAATGGGTCATAGTATGCCATCTCCTACAAGGTTCAGGATCGAAGCGACTGTTACATCTGACTTGTAATTATTCTTGGATCAGCATATTTTAGCTCTTTGTATCGGTAATTACAACGTGGAATTCATTATTTAACAACTGTAGTCGCTTATTACGCGAGTTCAACTGCAAGCTGCACAGACCCTGATATGCCGGTGCACCGGCAGATGAGGGTTTTTGCAGTTTATTAACAGTAATCAGTAGAACAAATAACATATGCTCTGATCTGCAGGTGCACTATGCAACGACTGATTAGGATCAGTGTTGTTTGCAGTTTGACTCGACTTATAAGCAAGTACAGACGATAGTTGCATGGTCAAATATTAAATGTGAAGTCAGTGATACAAAATTTGTCATATTGAAAGTAAATTAATGAAGCTGGAATGAATGGCACTCTCCCCCTTGCATCTCTGAACAGGTAAAGAGTTTAAACACTTTATATCAATTGAGATGTTGATGAAAAATGCACATAAACTTGAAATTACGAATAAAGGCAGAAACATGTTTGGACAATAAGGATGGCAAATCTGTAGGATTAGGATTATATAAATAGTTGAAATACACGCGTTGGTAGGCAAGTCCGTTGGAGAGAGATGAGACTTTCGTAGGTAAGTCCTTTGGAGAGATACAGGACTGTTTGGCAGGTGTTGCTTCTTTGATACGGGTTGTCCTCCTCTCCCTGCAGCTTCTTCATACTGAAACGAGGCTGTCGAGTCTGGAGGAATGCCAGTGCCTGAAAAGTTGTTTTGAAAATGGTACAGTCAGGAAAGAAGGGGAGGTTTGGCACTTGGACCAGTGTACCGTTTGTTTGTGTCGGGTAAGTTCTCGATATCCAGATAGGCTGTACCGATCTTTACAAGCCTTCAGAATTTGCTGCATGATCTGTCCTTACCGTTGTGCCATACTTTGGTTTGTGATGTCTCTCCAACATAATATTTTTTTTGTAAATAGATAGATGTTTTAAAAAATATGCATGTAATTGTTCTAACCTCGTTTTTAGATTTTTAGACGGTAACGTGTAGAGAAAGCTTGTCTTTCTGTATTTACAATCTTTCTTTTTGGCAAAATGAAGTCATTATATGTGATATCGTTTTCCGTTTGTATGGTTGTTGTAAAACTGTTCGATGTTGTGATATATTTTGGGATTTATGATAGCTGTTTCTGATATCTTTTGGTTGCTTATGATAGCTATTTGCAATATATTTTGATGTTTTGATAACTGTTTGTCATATATTTAGGTGTTTATGATAACTGTTGATATCTGTTGGTGTTTATGATAGCTGTTTATGGTATCAATTGGTGTTTATAATAGTTTGAGATCATTTCCACAATGCACATTGCTAATAGAATTCGGTCATGACGTACTTAATTAGTTCAGAAAGTTAGCTCACATCTCTGCACGCCATACATTTCTGTTCATTCTTCGTTCAATATTTTTTGCATGTTAGATAATTGTGAAATTCAGTTTCATAGGTCATGCATCCTTGATTCTTTCTGAATATGAATATATTTAGCAGTCCTTAGTCTGTGTACATTTCTGTTGTCTATTTAATAAAAAAAATTAATTAGAGATATGTACTTTACATTCACATTTGGAACAAATTGCAAGCACTATGCCTCACACCACGCCAATTCCACAATTCCTGTGTATTAGCAAATTTGTTGTTATTGAGAAAGAAAAAAAATATAATTTGAAAATTCCATTGACTGGGAAAATGCCTGGATACCAAGGAGACGAATATTACACCTTCGGGGATTTAATTGCTATGTTTATTTGTTAACTAACATTTCATTTTGAAAAAGATTTACTTGGAATTTAGCCCAAACAATTAAAACAGCTGATCCAAGGCATTCTGCAGAATTTCCCTACACAAAATTGAACAGTCTTCATAAAAATGCATTGTAACCACAGCAACAGAAAATTGCTTATCAAGGCTTGTGATGTGCACTGCCGATACTTGACTATGGCGTTTTAGTCCTTTTGGTGCCAAGGTAACAAGCACGTTTAAAAGCGAAAAGAACAAATAATAAAAAGAAACTGAGATAATTATATTCAAGTGCAGAGAGAGAGAGAAAAGATATTAAAACGCTGTAGAAATAAATTTAGGTAAGCTTTATAGGGGCGCCTGTATCAGTTAAGCAAAATTGAATTGATGGTAAAAAAAGTACTGTTTCTTAGAGAGCACATTCTTAAACTTCGACAGCTTTTGAAAATCAGGAACATTTGCTATTATTCCCCGCAGAGATTTTCACGCTATCGTTAGGTTAATTGAAATTTGCTATTATGCCTTCAATGAGACCCACACACTAACATTAGGTTATTTGAAATATGCCACAACGACGATAGGGAGACCCAGACACTAACATTAGGTTATTTGAAATTTGCTTTTATAACCAAATGGAGACCCACACTCTAACATTAGTTTAGTTGAAATTTGCTTTTATGCCCACAGGGAGACCCACACACTAACATTAGGTTATTTGAAATTTGCTTTTATGCCCAAAGGGAGACCCACACACTAACATTAGGTTATTTGAAATTTGCTTTTATGCCCACAGGGAAACCCACACACTAACATTAGGTTATTTTAAATTTGCTTTTATGCTCACAGGGAAACCCACACACTAACATTAGGTTATTTGAAATTTGCTTTTATGCCCACAGGGAGACCCACACACTAACATTAGGTTATTTGAAATGTGCTGTTATGTTCACAGGAAGACCATCAGACTAAAATTAGGTCATTTAAAAAGATATCTTTTGGAGCAATTGTTACTTCCTTGTCGTGAGACACGATTTTACGGGATAAACAAGCTGTTTATATTTATAGGATTCAGAAATTTTAGTTCAGATATTGTACAATCGAGATATTTCCTTAAGGTCAACTTGATTTAAACTGAATATAGCAATGAAAAAACAATGTACTAGCTTTTAAGTACTGCTGTTATAACAGCGACATATATATTATTGGGAAGGTATAATAAAATCTGGTGAAAACGTTCTTGAACATGTTTAAAATTGTTTGGATACCGAACTGAAAGTAAACATAAAGTTTCTTTAACTACCAGTCTCCCTCAAACAGTTGTCCTCTTATGATAACCAATAGAAAGCGTTCCTTTAATATCATGTTACTTTGGTAACGCAATATTACATCGATAATGAATCTTAATGATAAAAGGAACTGCCAGTTCTAATACTGAATTGCAACGATCGTGTTCCTGCTTTGCCAATTCATTCGATTTCATTCTTTTTTAAATGAAAACAATAACGACATGAAGAATAAATATATAGCTAGAATACTAAATAGATTCACGAATTATAATAAACTCGTATTTCAAATATACGATGAGGTACGACATACATTGTCCAGTGAATACAAAGTGATATATTTGATTCTTTTGTATGTCCAATTGTGTCCCATGGCTGTGAAAAATGGGTATTTTTTAAATTAGACAATATAGTACGGGTATATAAAAATATTGCAAAAGAAATGCTAGATATTGAACTTTCTACCAACATTATATTTGCATATGGAGGGTTTGGATGAACCACTGCACTTAAATAGATATGTGGGAATCATTAAGTAGTGGTCCAAATTGTTAAAGAGGAGTAAGTATAACTCTTTAAAGTTACCAATTAATGCTCGCCGATTGAGAAAGAAATTAATACAAAAACAGGGATTTTTAATGTGAGAACTATTTTTTAGCTCCAAGGACTGAAAGACATTTCATTTTGACTGGCGTTCAGGAGTTACTTTAAAAAATCTTCATGCATGTTTAAAGATATCAAAGATATGTTCGAAACTGATTTTTATCTTAGAATACCTGCTGATATCAGTCACTGAACGGATTTAGGTAAATCAAGGGTTTTAACACACGCAGTATCAAGACAGGTAGATATGTAGGTAAAGAACGACACGAAATGATATGTGAACTTTATGTAAATAATGAGATTGAAGATGTAAACATTTACTCTTAATTTGTCCTCTGTATCTCTCACTTAGTAAATGTTATATTCATCCTTATTATTGGCAGAAACCAAACATGTGCAAACCGCTTCAGTTACTCAAACTTGAAGACGAATGAACTCTAAAAAACCTCGGTAAATGTCTGTATGATGTATTCCAACTCAAATCATCCTAAAAATGGCCTAATTAAATTTTAAAGTATGTAGATCGCTGTGTTAATGCTAATTTTAACATATAAATGGTATTTAATGTTATCCCAGAGCATTTTTATTAAATTTATTTTTCAAAAATTTACGCGTGAAGAAAGGTTATTGCACTTTGTCAAATATCAGTAATGTTTGCTTTTTATACACTTAGTTCAAGGAAATTTAATTTTTAGTCCCTGCAAGGTAAAAAGATTGCGGAATTATCAGACACTGCTTGGTTTGCGCTTTACGTTGACGCAGTTAAAATGTAGCCAAAAATTATCTTCCTCAGGAAGTAGGATGCATCTAGATTAGATTGATCAAAAGTCATTTATTTGAAAACATTGGATTAACCCCATGCCAAATTGCAGCGGGGCTGACTATCATTAGCGCCCCCGTGTTGCTGCTGTTATTCGTCTGTTTGGGCGTCTAGGATTTAGCCGTCAATTGCATCTCCTCTGTGCTTCTACCGATAAGCAGTTGAGCAGTCAGCGTGAAATCTGTTGTCCGCTGCAAATACACTCTGCTTGCACCGTTATGCTGTCAAATAATTTGTGTCACTGCAGGAGACTAGTTGAAATTTGCTGTAGGTCCACTGATCAGTTCAGTGAACTACCGCTGTCGATGAAATAAACAATTTGATAAAACACGTTACAACAGCTGCATCTTTTCTGCTAAAACCCACTGCATTTCTGCTGATATGTTTGTATTCTGTTAGTTCTCTTTAACTTCCACTGCAAATCCGCTTAAAGCTCATTTACGTTATCTGGATTTTAACTCCTACAGTAATTCTGCTGAAAAATGTTTATTTTTAGACTAGATTCGTAAATATTATTTCGCTCTGATATCTACGGTAAACTATCTGAAATATTTATTTCCTATTCCGCTGCAAATCATTTGAAAGCTACTGCTTTTCTGCTGGAGTTCCGGAGTGATTTGTAACAACTGGCATTATCATGAGATAGGAAATACTTTCTGGCTAAGCATGCAAGCATTTCTGTCACGGTCTTTTCTTTTCTTTTCTTTTCTTTTATTTTCTTTTCTTTCCCTTTTGAACAGTATCGCTTAAGCTTTTGTTGCAATATTTAATATTTTTCAACTATTTCTCTTTGGTTAATTCACTTGGACACAATATTTCTCAAGGTGACCATTGCACGCGACAGGAAACGTACACATCGTTGCTTATCACAAATGTCACTGTTTGATAACTTTTTAGCTACTCTAGCTATACATCTTTAGGTTTTGGAGTAGTCAATTAGTAATCACACACACACACACACACACACACACACACACACACACACACACACACACACACACACACACACACACACAAAACATACACCTATGAAATGATGGTTGTTTTCTTAGGAGAGGCAGTCTTTACCGTTTTGTGTGATATATTGCACACTGTGAAGATGTATGTCGCAGTTGTATGGCAATTAAATCAAAGCTATGTGCATAAACCTCTAATTGCATCTTAAGTTTGAAATAAATATATACATATACATTTACAGTGGATGACACAAGTTCATTCTCCATGTACACAAGTTCCATGCCATATTGCTTGAACACAAGTTCAATTCCATAATAATTGAACACAAGCTGTTTCATATTGCTTGAACACATGTTCAGTTCCATAATACTTAAATACAAGTTGTTTCATATTGCTTGAACACATGTTCAGTTCCATAATGCTTGCACACAAGTTGTTTCATATTGCTTGAACACATGTTCAGTTTCATAATGCTTGCACACAAGTTATTTCATATTGCTTGAACACAAGTTCAATTCCATAATAATTGAACACAAGTTGTTTCATATTGCTTGAACACATGTTCGGGTCCATAATACTTGAATACAAGTTGTTTCATATTGCTTGAACACATGTTCGGGTCCATAATACTTGAACACAAGTTGTTTCATATTGCTTGAACACATGTTCAGTTCCATAATACTTGAATACAAGTTGTTTCATATTGCTTGAACACATGTTCAGTTCCATAATGCTTGTACACAAGTTGTTTCATATTGCTTGAACACATGTTCGGGTCCATAATACTTGAATACAAGTTGTTTCATATTGCTTGAACACATGTTCAGTTCCATAATGCTTGCACACAAGTTGTTTCATATTGCTTGAACACATGTTCGGTTCCGTAATACTTGAATATAAGTTGTTTCATATTATTTGAACACATGTTCAGTTCCATAATGCTTGCACACAAGTTGTTTCATATTGCATGAACACATGTTCGGGTCCATAATGCTTGCACACAAGTTGTTTCATATTGCTTGAACACTTGTTCGGTTCCGTAATACTTGAATACAAGTTGTTTGATATTGCTTGAACACATGTTCAGTTTCATAATGCTTGCACACAAGTTGTTTCATATTGCTTGAACACATGTTCGGGTCCATAATACTTGAATACAAGTTGTTTCATATTGCTTGAACACATGTTTGGGTCCATAATGCTTGCACACAAGTTATTTCATATTGCTTGAACACATGTTCAGTTCCGTAATACTTGAACACAAGCTGTTTCATATTGCTTGAACACATGTACCATTCCCTATTTTTTTTCTTCGGAATTTTAACCAGTGTTTTGTATTAAAACAAACTGATATCATGTAACATCAATATATGTATTTTAATTAATTCTTGAACTTTTAGCAGCTGTAATTAAAACATGATTTTCATTTATATTTCACACAGGAGAGCCATTTGTGGTAAACAGCAGATAATAATTTGAAATCTACACAAGGGAGTCATTTGGAATTAACTTAGGAGATTTATAATTAACACTCGAGTCAGTTGGAATTAATAGAGGAGATCCGCAAGATTACTTAAAACAAGCGTTCAGATAGGTCTGTTTCAGTTACAAATTGTGCTGGCTGATTGCATTCTGTCCTATATGCCAGATATTCTTTTTTTCAGTTTATATATAGCTCACAATATGAATATTGTTTTAAACTATTTATATTAACATTTGCCTGCTCATATATACCATACTTCAGTCAGCTGTTGTGCGTGCCAAATTTTTGCTCTCCGAACCAAATCCCCGTCAGTAGTATTTTCTATGCTAGCTACTCAAAACAGGTGATTATTTTTTTTATGACGCTTTGAACTTTCAGTGCACATTTTCTATAACTGAATCGGTTCTCATTTCAAAGGAAAATTGGCTAAAGGTTTTAACAAAGCATTTAAAACGCATGCGTGTAGTTTAATGTGCGGCTGCGTTGCAAAGTAGATAGAATTAACAGCAGAGAAAACCTGTCAGTGAGAATAATATGGTATCCAAGAAGAATGTTAAAAACACTTGGACTTTCTTGAATTTGGTGATCAACATATAAGGAAACACGAATGTTAGAAGTTTCAAGAAATAATGCTGTACTTTGATTGCATGCAACAATTTAAGCAGTACTTGTATACATCCGTATTCATGCCATACCTGTGTGGTTGGTATGTTGACAGGAAATATAATTCATTCTAATGTTTAGTGTGAACTATTTAGCTCACACAGCTGTTGATAAACCATTTTTGATATGGGTCAAATAAAAATGGTTGCAACACGTACGTATTTGCGCTGAAATATGATCCACTCCAAGATTGCAAAGATAAAGCGCAGTTACTGTAGTTATAGCATTAATGATCATTGCTTTTTAAATTGCACGGCCAGGACCATTTTGCAAGTTACTCTGCTATTTCTTTTTTACGCTTTTGATTAGAATTTTAATTCCAATTACGTACTTCACGTACTTATATGTAATACAGAGGCACTTGCAAACACTAATTTAAATAATTGAATTTTTGATGCTTACTTTTATTAGAGAATTATTATTGCGAATAGTATTATCTTCAGACATGTGTAGAATCACGTTGCTTATGTGACTTTCTTTGTGCTTTAATCACTTAGCATGGGAATAAAGATAACACTTTGTATAAGTAACAAGTACTCTTTATTCAGGACATACAAAATTTACAACTGGTATAATTTTTAATCTGTTTTGAGGAAAAAAATCAAGTAAATAATCCTAAAGTTGAAAATTATGCCTTGATCATTATTGTGTCACTGAAAATGCTTATGCGTATAGGTAAATTAAGGTTATGAAGTGAGAAATACTCGAGATAGAATTTTGAGCTTCAAAAGTTACGAGTCTATGGAGCTCTTCTAATGTAGGGATGAGGAAGTCTGATCTAATCCAATCTTAAAGAAAATAACATTGTTATAATAAACAATGTTACATTAACAGGCTTGAGTTGAAGAAAAATAATTATGCCTCAAATTATGATGGCAAATGTATTGCCTGCTAAAGAAGTGCATCTGCCTCAGTATAATCATTGTTTCTAAATTAACGCCCTCACCAAAACCTTTTTGTCTTCGGAGTTTTTAGTACCGTGTGAGATTATTGTTCATATCAATGGATACCCTCCACAATTTGATCCAATATGGATTGAATTGTAAATCTTCTCTTGAAGATTTTCTAGATCTTAAAAAATTCTATTTGATAGTTATATGATGGATCTTTTAGAATCTGGATTTCAAATTTTGAGTCAGATATCCCAGACTAGCAACCGGTTGGACGGATTCTTAGGCGTATTTTTATTTCTGGAAGCCTTTGTCTTCCCGTGGATAACTCCCACTGGCGATGAGCATAATTCTCATGATCTGCCACAAAAAAATATACATTATACGTGTCGGCTTGCCCAGCCCTTGCTTCCAGAAGAAATGATCAGGCGACTTACTCATCACTGACCAGGATACGTGTAATAGCTTTAACACCGCAGTTAGTACTTGTGGGCAAACATTATCCCAGATGTAACGTAAACACTTCAGCACCTGAACCAGAAGGTAATGTAAACTTCCAGTTTTCATGTCTGGTATTCTGTATGTGAAGTCTATCATGGCATCAAAGCAAGATTGCCATTAGGTTGGTAATGCGTTTAAGTACCGACTATTGTTTCGGTGCGTCTAAGTACCGACTATTGTTCCGGTGCGTCTAAGTACCGACTATTGTTCCGGTGCGTTTCAGTTCCGACTATTGTTCGGGTGCGTTTAAGTTCCGACTATTGTTTCGGTGCGTTTAAATACCGACTATTGTTTCGGTGCGTCTAAGTACCGACTATTGTTCCGGTGCGTTTCAGTTCCGACTATTGTTCGGGTGCGTTTAAGTTCCGACTATTGTTTCGGTGCGTTTAAATACCGACTATTGTTTCGGTGCGTTTAAGTTCCGACTATAGTTCCAGTGCGTTTAAGTACCGACTATTGTTCTGGTGATATCAAGACAATGCAAAGCCTTTTTCATCTTCCAATGCACAGCGGTTTTATCACGTAGAACACACAATTTAGCCGTTTTCATCGCTTCTCTCGTATTAATAATTCACATGTAAATATTTTGCGATAATTTATATTAAAAATATACTTTATTAGCATGGCAGATGTCGTGCAAGTTTATAAGAATTTAATTTTTAAAAAAATGTTTTTGTGATATTGTTAGGGTTAATGTGTTTCAACGAGGAAATTTTTGTTTTGACTTGTATTCAACAGACGAAACTCTAGCTGACCCAGAGAAAAACCTCCTGATACTCTTTTAGCCCGTGGGAAAACTGAATATTTAATCGCGGTACCTTGCAAAAGAATGAACGGATTATAAAAAAGCATTATCTGGCACCTAAATAATCAGAACTGATACATGCTGACAGTTGGATCGCCGTTTTTAATGTATAAACGTTTTGAAAATGGAAAGATAATGTAACATCTTTGGAAGATAACAATATCATTCAGAATTGCGTTTCTGATATACAATGAAAAGCAGCAATAATAAAAAAGACCTAATTTTTTTTTCTCTATCTTGACCAAAAAGGTGGTTCCTGGTCAGCTGAAATCTGTTCGGTCTGAAGGAACGAATATACTGTCTGAAGTGTCATGAACACAAAATAAATAGATAACTTTGGACCAAGAAGAAACAGATTGATAAAATAAATCCTCACAGGATATAAATCGACAGAATAATATGAACGGGGAAAAGATAATTTTTGTTTACAGTGAGATGAAAACTACAATTTCAGTCTAATTTCAAAAGCTGTTTTTAAAAATAATTTTAAGCCGCTAAATATGTTTGGAATGTAATGATATCAGTTTACTGCAAAAATAAAATATGCAATATCCCATTACGTTTTTAAATTAGAAATGCATGCAATTTGACCCACACAGTTTTAAAGAATATATTTTATGAATATTACTTTATATCTGAGCCATGTTCAGACACTTGTTCCAAACAATGTTAATGGTAAAGGTTGAACTGAACAAACGACACCAGCTCTGGATGATATACAGGGTGTATGGCCTTTAATGCAGCTGTCTCTAGTCGTGTGATAATCTCTCACTGTTTGCTTCACTTTAATGCAGTTGTCTCTAGTCGTGTGATGATCTCTCACTGTTTGCTTCACTTTAATGCAGCTGTCTCTAGTCGTGTGATGATCTCTCACTGTTTGCCTCACTTTAATGCAGCTGTCTCTAGTCGTGTGATGATCTCTCACTGTTTGCTTCACTTTAATGCAGCTGTCTCTAGTCGTGTGATGATCTCTCACTGTTTGCTTCACTTTAATGCAGCTCTGTCTCTAGTCGTGTTATGATATCTCACTGTTTGCTTCACTTTAATGCAGCTCTGTCTCTAGTCGTGTGATGATCTCTGACTGTTTGCTTCACTTTAATGCAGCTGTCTCTAGTCGTGTGATGATCTCTGACTGTTTGCTTCACTTTAATGCAGCTCTGTCTCTAGTCGTGTTATGATCTCTCACTGTTTGCTTCACTTTAATGCAGCTCTGTCTCTAGTCGTGTTTTGATCTCTCACTGTTTGCTTCACTTTAATGCATCTGTCTCTAGTCGTGTGACGATCTCTCAGTTTGGTTCACTTTAATGCAGCTCTGTCTTTAGTCGTGTGATGATCTCTCACTGTTTGCTTCACTTTAATGCACCAGTCTCTAGTCGTGTGATGATCTCTCACTGTTTGCTTCACTTTAATGCAGCTCTGTCTCTATTCGTGTGATGATCTCTCACTGTTTGCTTCACTTTAATGCAGCTCTGTCTCTAGTCGTGTGATGATCTCTCACTGTTTGCTTCACTTTAATGCAGCTGTCTCTAGTCGTGTGATGATCTCTCACTGTTTGCTTCACTTTAATGCAGCTCTGTCTCTAGTCGTGTGATGATCTCTCACTGTTTGCTTCACTTTAATGCAGCTCTGTCTCTAGTCGTGTGATGATCTCTCACTGTTTGCTCCACTTTAATGCAGCTGTCTCTAGTCGTGTGATGATCTCTCACTGTTTGCCTCACTTTAATGCAGCTGTCTCTAGTCGTGTGATGATCTCTCACTGTTTGCTTCACTTTTATGCATATCTATCTCTTTTGCTAGTCGTGTGATTCATTCTCATTGTTTGCTTTACTTCAATGCGGATCAATCTCTTCGACTAGTTGTGTGATTCTCTCTCGTTGTTTGCTTCATTTTATTGTAGCTCTATTTCATCAACTAATCGTGTAATGGCTTCTTAATGTTTGCTTCACTTTATTTCGGCTCTATCTCTTTGACTAGTTGTTTGATGCTTTCTCTGCTTGCTTAACTTGAATGCGGCTCTATCTCTTCGACTTGTCGTGTGATTCTATTTACTTCATGCTGCTCGAACTCCTCGACTTGTAGTGTGATTCTATTTACTTCATGCTGCTCAATCTTCTCGACTTGTAGTGTGTCTCTATTTACTTCATGCTGCTCGAACTCCTCGACTTGTGTGATTCTATTTACTTCATGCTGCTCGATCTCCTCGACTTGTCGTGTGATTCTATTTTCTTCATGCTGCTCGAACTCCTCGACTTGTCGTGTAATACTTTCTCATTGTTTGCTTCAGCTGAACTAATTAGATGTTGGTAAATCTTTTATATAAAAAGAAAAAATCTTAGAAGTCAGGGTGGGAATGAGCATTTTGTTTTACATCACATGCAGAAGAAAAACCACTTGCATGAACATTTAAAATGTCGTTGGCATAGTGATGCTTTATTTTACATAATGAAAAAAACTAAACATGTTTAGAAAAACAAAACCCACCAATATTTTTTGTACATGTAACGGCACAAAAATTCCTTTATATTATGGCACGAAAATCAGTTACAAGTTGAAATCGTTGTCTGCGTGTCTGAACATTTCAACAGTTACTTGTTTCGCACTTTTATCTTAAATAGTGTACAAAGATAGATTACTGCACGCATATTATACATTTATACATGGCTCTTTATAAAACAAGATATGGAGATACGAAGGTTTCTTCGTCCAATGCAAATCATGTTCCACAAAGGCGAAACAATAAATTGTTGTTTTTATACCACTGACGTGTTATTCTCAGTCATTTAATATAATTTGCGCTAATAATTAACACTGTTATTTGTCTGAGGTACAAGACTGTATTTGGAGGTATGAAAACCTCAGATAAATTGAATGAACGTTATATTTACTGAATTATACGGTTGGAGACATCATGGCTGTCTTGAAAGAAAATTCATGCATCAAGTTTGGAGAAACCACGTATCACATTATATGCATGAATGCGCGTCTGTAATAAACCTATTTTTTAATTGATATTGTATATAATGATAAAATTTATTTCAAAGGATATAACAGTTTCTTCACTTGGCAATGTCTACACTATTGAAATATATGTGGCTCTTGAAATAAGTTTTTATGCAAATAATTATTTCTCTTTTCCTAAAAACCTATTTTTCTGTTAGCGGCGAAGTGGAATACGAATTTTTGAAAAATGAAAATCGAAATTTGGATACATTATATTCAACGATTATTAAATATATGTTTATAACGAAAACGTTTAAACCATTCATAGTTTCCTGATTTCTGTGGTATTTAGGAAAAATCTGAAGGCTGTGGACCAAATATAGGTTTCTAATCTTATGCTTAGTTTATTCAGTTTGAGGTTAGAAATTTAATCTTAAAATTTATCATAATTCTCAAGTAAATCGGTATGGCAATAAGGAAAATTGTAGTCTGCAGGTTCTATGTTACATCACTATCTTCATTCACTTCCTGTATTCGACTTTGCAACATTGCAATTCAGACAAATATAGCAAACAGGCCAGGATAAATCTGTCTGGATTTACATACCAGTCTGTGCAGAGGGTACTTTGTTTTAATAGACCGCACACACTCAGGGGGAAGAATCAAAGATATCTGTCAATGTTACCTCATCTTTACCTCAATGGAATGCAGTTGGAGAGGAGTTTGCGGCACTAGAACATGCAACAGTTTACACAAGGAGTTCTTTTGAAGAACACAGATTACTTCACTGTACACGTTTGCAAAAGATTCTTGTCTCTGACTCCATTTACTTTTTTATACATTGAAACGTTTATTGCTTCTCCATACATTGTATAAATATTCAAACTAGTCACTGAATATGCTATTAAAAATGCAGGTATGAGGTATTCTCAAGAGAAGAAGTTAAAACAAAATTCAAAACTGAGCCAATTGTTTACCTTAGGTAAGACTGAGTATTGGACTGGTTTACCTAGAATTAATGGAGCTGGGAATCAGTTCATTTTTGCAAATGCACTGAACAAGCGTTTACAGCTAGAATATGCCGGTTGCATAAATTGTTCCTGGCAGCAGTCATTAAAATTCATGTATACCGAGTTATGCCCCAAATAGCAAACAGATCAAAATGTCAGCAACTCGTTAAAGGAACATTTTAAAATCACTCACACAAAATACCATATATCTTGTAAACTTGCTGTATCCAGCAGTGGCTGTGATTGTCTTGGTCATGTGATGCTAGAACTGTCTCAGTGGATAGATGGATCGATAAAATTAAAGTTTTCCCCCGCATACTTTGGCCATTGCCATAAAATAAGAATCCAGAGCTTGTGAGACAATAGATAGACAATCCTTAAACATGGGTTGTATTATATATTGTTTCTGTCTTCACTGGAAATGGCTTCACGGAAATCCAAACCAAAATCTGATTTGCGGCCAGTTCATGAAAATTTTTGCTCTTTTGGCTTATTGAAATTTAATATAACAAGAAAGCATCCTTCATTTAGAGTTCAACTGTCCGATTGTCATTCTCAAAACATTTCGCATTAAATATTCAGTATTGTGTTCAGAGTCCGATAATAGTGTCATTCTGTGACTGTTCAAAGTCCGAAAATAGTGTCATTTTGTGTCCGTTTAAAGTCCGATAATAGTATCATTCTTTGTCCGTTCAAAGTCCGATAATAGTGTCATTCTCTGACTGTTCAAAGTCCGATAATAGTGTCATTCTATGACTGTTCAAAGTCCGATAATAGTGCCATTCTGTAACTGTTCAAAGTCCGATAATAGTGTCATTCTGTGTCCGTTCAAAGTCCGATATTAGTGTCATTCTGTGTCTGTTCAAAGTCCGATAATAGTTTCATTTGTGTCCGTTCAAAGTCCGATAATAGTGACATTTTGTGTCCGTTCAAAGTCCGATAATAGTGTAATTATGTGACTGTTCTCAAGATGTATATGTTATAAAACACAACAGATTAATTAGTTTGGGGGTTTTGTTTCCTGTATTCTAAGTTTCAGTGATATAGGTAAAACAGAGTTTGAAGTATTCATATATTTTTTTTTCAGAATGGGACTGTGGAATGTCGTAACATAGACTGTCCATCGGCTGAATGTGCCAACCCAGTTTACAGAGATGGGGAATGCTGCCCAGTTTGTCTTAGTAAGTCAATGTGATTGAGATCATAATTGAACTGTCTGAAGTGCTCCAAATGACAACAGAAAGAAATTATACGCGAAATCTTGAAGTAAATATTAATTTATCTTTCTGCAGGAAAATATTTAGACACAAAGTAATAAAATTTATTTTTATCTTAAATTTGTCATTGGATTACAATAGCTAAGGATATTGTGGTAAGAAATAAATTGGAACTGCCCAGTATTAGATTAACTGTGTTGCAGCATGTGATATCATCTATTTGAAAAAAGAAGAAATTGAAACTTAGAGATAAAAACAATGTTAATTGACTAATACTGCTTATTGGGACTCATTGCCTAAAGAATTGTTTACATATTGCTTGTAGGGACTCATTACCTAAAGCAATAATTGCATGCTTTTGTGGGGACTTGTTGCCTAAAGCATTACATACAAAATGTTTGTGGGAACTTGTTGCCTAAAGCATTACATACATAATAATTGTTATGACATATTATCTAAAGTATTACATAGATATTGCTTGTTGGGACTTGTTTCATAAAGCATTACTTACATAATGCTTGTTAGGACTCATTACCTAAATAATTGCTTGCATAATGCTTGTGGAGACTCATTGCCTAAATCATTACTTACATAATGCTTGTGGGGACTCATTACCTAAAGCATTGCTTACATAATGCTTGTTGGAACTCATTGCATAAAGCATTAATTGCATTACATGCAAAATGTTTGTGGGGACTTGTTGCCTAAAGCATTACATACATAATAAGTGTCATGACTTATTATCTAAAGTTTTACATAGATATTGCTTGTGAGGACTTTTTTCATAGGACTCATTACCTAACAAATTACTTACATAATGCTTGTGAGGACTCATTGCCTAAAGCATTACTTACATAATGCTTGTGGGGACTCATTGCCTAAAGCATTACTTACATAATGCTTTTGGGGACTCATTACCTAAAGCATTACTTACATAATAATTGTTATGACTTATTATCTAAAGTATTACATAGATATTGCTTGTGAGGATTTTTTTCATAAAGCATTACTTACATAATGCTTGTTAGGACTCATTACCTAAAAAATTACTTACATTATGCTTGTTGGGACTCACTGCATAAAGCATTACTTACATAATGCTTTTGGGAACTCATTGCCTAAAGCATTAATTACATAATGATTGTGGGGACTCATTGCCTAAAGCATTACTTACATAATAATTGTGGGGACTCATTACCTCAAGCATTACTTACTTAATGCTTGTGGGAGCTATTTGCCTAAAGCATTACTTAATGCTTGTCTTGACCCAATGCCTAAAGCATTACTTAATGCTTTGGGAACTAATTGCCTAAAGCATTACTTACTTAATGATTGTGGGGGCTAATTGCCTAAAGCATTACTAAATGCTTGTGGTGACCCATTGCATAAAGCATTACCTAATGCTTTGGGATCTCATTGCCTAAAGCATTGCTTACTTAATGCTTGTGGGGACTCATTGCCTAAAGCATTACTTAATGCTTGTGAGGACTCATTGCCTAAAGCATTACTTACTTAATGCTTGTGGGGACTCATTACATAAAACATTACTCAACTGCTTAAAGTATTGCTTACTCAATGCACACATATTCACTGCTGTTTATGATGTCTAGAGCTCTCTATTTGATCTGATCACAATAATTACAAGATATTTAGAATTCTTTATGTGGTATATTTACTATATATTCACTGCTCCTTATGGCATCGAGATAGATGTCTTTATTGGATCTATTCATTGCTTTATATGACATCTTGATTGTTTATATGATTTATTCACTGCTGTATTTGACATCTTTGATTTTTTTATACAATCTATTCACTGCTTTTTATGACATCTTGATTTTTTATATGATCTATTCACTGCTTTATATGACATCTTGATTTTTTTATATGATCTATTCACTGCTTTATATGACATCTTGATTTTTTATATGATCTATTCACTGCTTTATATGACATCTTGATTTTTTTATATGATCTATTCACTGCTTTATATGACATCTTGAATTTTTTATGTGATCTATTCACTGCTTTTTATGACATCTTGATTTTTTATATGAACTATACACTGCTTTTTATGACATCTACACGTGTTCATATGATATATTCCTAATAACCACAGCAGCAGTCATCAAACCCAGTTGTAATGGAATGAAGCATTTAAGATGAGCATACTTCATATTACCTAAAATAGTTTCAACTCTGTGTCACATACCCTAATCAGGCCCCAGTGTGACAAACATAAAACTTGTAGTATTTTGAAATAGGGACATTATATTGTTTCATCTAAGTCAGTCTTCAATTTTAGCCATCTGATTATTAAGTCATAGACTATAGTTGAAGTGTAGATTTACGCTGGAGTAGACTTATGTTGTTTAAGTGTAGACATAAGTTGACACCAACTTATTTTGCAGTGTTTCTTATTAGATTTCAATTTATCTCATGGAAGTAAGCTTGTCTTCTTATAAGTGGACAACAGAAGGCTGTGTTTAGTTTAAGGAAGAAAGTCATCAAAATTAATTGAGCATTGAGAAAAACCACTACATGTATTATATTACCTGAACATTTAAAAACCCCATTATAATGCTTATATTACCTGAATGTTTGGAAACCTGATCACAATGCTTATATTACCTGAGCATTTAGAAACCCCATCATAGTTCTTAAATTACCTGAACATTTAGAAACCCCATCATAGTTCTAAATTACCTGAACATTTAGAAACCCCATCATAGTTCTTAAATTACCTGAACATTTAGAAACCCCATTAAAATGTTTAAATTGCCTAAACATTTAGAAACCTGATCACAATGCTTATATTACTTAAACATTTAGTAACCCAGTTACAATTCTTATATTACCTGAACATTTACAAACCCCATTACAATTCTTAAATTACCTGGACATTTGGATGCCTTCCTACAAGACTACAATCTTGGTACATAAACAATGTATTCTATACATGTGATGCAGCTTGTCATTATAAAACAACCTGGTTTGAAAATGCAAAAGGTTGTCTCTATCCGGTATTGTAATTATCACCCCATTATTTAACAATGGAACTTGTATGATTTATATTCATCATATTTAGTTGTGTCTGCTGCATGATAATTACCAGCAGATTAATTGTATTTAATGTTTATAACTAGATTTTGTTATTTTTGCCAGAGTTCAAGTTTCCTGGCCATATTGTATTTTAGTAGATAAGTGACACTACTATACCAAACAATTTTAAACATGTTCAAAATCTGTTGTTTGTGAGATTTTTTTAAATTTAATTCTCTCATACTTTCTTAAACATTTAAGTTTCTTATCCTTGAACACAGAAAGCCATTGCCATAAAATTTGTTATTAAAGAAAACAAAATCTGTATCTGGAAAAAAAACACTGAATTATATAAAACTGTATACAGTATATTCAATAGCTCTTTTATTAAATATTAAATTCAGCATTGTTTTCTAAGATACCTAAATAAAACTAATTTTCACAGATACTTGTTACACTCAAGATTGCTTAATTATTGTCCATATCATATTTAGGCAAATGTACAAGTAACATACTAAAATTGAGGTACAATTCAAAGTGTACAAGTAACATACTAAAATTGAAGTACAATTCAAAGTGTACAAGTAACATACCAAAATTGAGGTTCAATTCAGTGTACAAGTAAAATACCAAAATTGAGGTACAATTCAAAGTGTACAAATAACATACCATAATCAAGTTATAATTCAAAAAATACAAATAACATACCAGAATTAGGTTACAATTTAAAGTGTACAAATCAAATACCTTATTTGGGTTACAATTCAAAGTGCAAATGAATATACCAGAATTGGGTTACACTTCAGAGTGTACAAATAACAAACCAGAATCGGGTTACAATTCAGGATGTACAAATAACATAGAATTGGGTTACAATTCAAAGTGTACAAATTACATACCAGAATCAGGTTATAAATAAATATGGGCAATGAGAAAACAAACAAATACAAGTAAACCAATAACAAATTTGCTTATTTATTATTGATTATTAATCTCTTTACCTGGAGGCAGTAAACTGACAAGGATAGGTGCACTAGATGAGTGATTGCTCTAACTGAAGTCACATGTTTGCTTTTGTTTGTTTCATGACTGATAGTGGTTTATACCTGGCCTGTAGTGTCTTTGAGCTCTATGATAAAAGGGGAGGAAGTATGGCTGAGAAGGGGCTGGATGCAATTTACAATATTTTAAAGCTTTTTGACTATTAATAAGACCTTGGTGACAACCTTTCCAAATAGATGTCATTAACATTGCTGATTAACTGATTGATTTGTTTTATGTCTTGGATCCTAAGGGACATTTTATTAGACTTGCTTTGATTAATGTTTTGGATTTAAAGGGGTATTTTGGTTAGACTTGCTTCGATTAATGATTTTGATTCAAAAGGAACATTTTGGTCAGACTTGCATTAATTAAAGTTTGGATTTAAAGGGGACATTTTCATTAAACTTGCTTTGATTAAAAGTTTTAGATTCAAAGGGGACATGTTGGTTACACTTGCATTAATGTTCTGGAATCAAAGGGAACATTTTGGTTAGATTTGCATTGATTAATGTTTTGGATTTAAAGGAGACATTTTGGTTAGACTTGCTTTGATTATTGTCTTGGTTTCAAAGGGGATATTTTAGTTAGACTTGCTTTGATTAAAGTTTTGGATTCAAGGTGACATGTTGGTGAGACTTGCATTGATTAATGTGTTTTTTTAGATTCAAAGGGAACATTTTGGTTATACTTGCATTGATTAATGTTTTAGATTCAAAAGGGACATGCTGGTTAGATTTGCTTTGATTAATGTTTTAGATTTAAAGGAGATATTTTGGTTGCTTTTTGGTTAATGTTTTACTTAACCAGCTGAGTTATAAACTCTTAACATAATAATTGTGAGTAATGAGAATTTTTTTGCTGTGTTTCTTCCTTTGAATGCTTTAGAAATCCTCATTTCTTTCATGAATACTTTAGATGTCCTCATTTCTTTATGTGAATGCCTTATATATCCTCATTTCTTTTGTGAATACTTTAGATGTCCTCATTTCTTTCTGTGAATGCTTTAGATGTCCTCATTTCTTTTGTGAATACTTTAGATGTCCTCATTTCTTTCATGAATACTTTAGATGTCCTCATTTCTTTATGTGAATGCCTTATATATCCTCATTTCTTTTGTGAATACTTTAGATGTCCTCATTTCTTTCTGTGAATGCTTTAGATGTCCTCATTTCTTTTGTGAATGCTTTAGAAATCCTCATTTCTTTCATGAATACTTTAGATGTTCTCATTTCTTTGTGAATTCTTTAGATGTCCTCATTTCTTTGTGAATTCTTTAGATGTCCTCATTTCTTTCTGTTAATGCTTTAGATGTCCTCATTTCTTTGTGAATTCTTTAGATGTCCTCATTTCTTTCTGTTAATGCTTTAGATGTCCTCATTTCTTTGTGAATTCTTTAGATGTCCTCATTTCTTTCTGTTAATGCTTTAGATGTCCTCATTTCTTTCTGTGAATTCTTTAGATGTCCTCATTTCTTTGTGAATTCTTTAGATGTCCTCATTTCTTTCTGTGAATGCTTTAGATGTCCTCATTTCTTTGTGAATTCTTTAGATGTCCTCATTTCTTTCTGTTAATGCTTTAGATGTCCTCATTTCTTTGTGAATTCTTTAGATGTCCTCATTTCTTTCTGTTAATGCTTTAGATGTCCTCATTTCTTTCTGTGAATTCTTTAGATGTCCTCATTTCTTTGTGAATTCTTTAGATGTCCTCATTTCTTTCTGTGAATGCTTTAGATGTCCTCATTTCTTTGTGAATTCTTTAGATGTCCTCATTTCTTTCTGTTAATGCTTTAGATGTCCTCATTTCTTTGTGAATTCTTTAGATGTCCTCATTTCTTTCTGTGAATGCTTTAGATGTCCTCATTTCTTTGTGAATTCTTTAGATGTCCTCATTTCTTTGTGAATTCTTTAGATGTCCTCATTTCTTTCTGTGAATGCTTTAGATGTCCTCATTTCTTTGTGAATTCTTTAGATGTCCTCATTTCTTTCTGTGAATGCTTTAGATGTCCTCATTTCTTTGTGAATTCTTTAGATGTCCTCATTTCTTTCTGTTAATGCTTCAGTAGTCTTTATTGCTTTGTATGAATGCTTAACATGTCCTCATTACTCTATGCATGCTCATTTTCCCTCTATGAATAGATAAGGTGTCATCATTTCTCTGTTTGAATGCTTTTGGTGTCCTTGTTTCTCTATGAATGTTTTACATTGCCACATTTCTCTTCAAGAATGCTTTAGATATCCTCATTTAAGTACTATACACAACACATGTCCAGAGGTTTTGTGAAAATCATTTACTGAGTTGCAGTGACTGAGAGACATTCATTAATATGATCCAGTTTTAAAGATAATGTTTTTTTCATATTGTTATCTGATGTATGAATATATGTTCAAAATATATTAAAAATGTTGATAGCCTAATGCATTTGTTGAAATTATAATAAGTAAGGTAAACAGCAAAAATATAGTTTTATGCAGACTGGTTCTCAGATAATTCAATTTAAAATTCGCATTCCATAATTTTAAATCAATATCCCAATAAGATTCCCTCCCTGGTATTTCAGTATTCTAAAGTAACTGAAATGTTCTGCATGATTTCACAGGGTGTAAACATGGATTAATGCAGACTGTCATTGCATATTTATTGCACTTTGACATGTTTCCTTAGCAATTCAGACTTTGTGGACCTGGGATATATATGGTATGCATTATTGAAAATTGAAAACAGAAACAATATCTGGATGTTTTATTAATATTAAATACATCCATTATGTGCAATATTTATCCAGCAGCTTTAAATAAACAGTGAAAACTACAAATTACATTTTCATATTGAACTTCTTTTATTGTTTGTATCTTTGCTTGATTTAGACCTTTTTGAAAGCAGCCCCAAAATCATGTTAATGTGTCGTCTGCTTACATTGTACACATAAGTTTTAAGGATAAAACAGTCAGATTTGTTATTTTTTTCTCTGATATAGGGATATTATTTTTTAGCAGTCAACCAAATTCTCCTTTGAAGACAGGTTTTGTCCAGGGGTTCATGAGCCAAGACACCTAAAACCTAAATTGACTTTTTCAGACAGGTTTTGTAGGGTTCGTGAATAGTGCAAGCTTACCATATGGAATAACGAGTGCACAGGGAGGATCCCAGTGGATAAAGTATATGTAGACATATAGTGTATCACATTGTTCGTTGTCTGTCTCTTGACAGTTTTGTTTCTGCAAGCTAACTTTGATCAGAATTGTTGGATTTAATTAAAATTTTATATGTCACATTATCCCTGATCTGAGCTTAAAGAATTTTGATTTCAGCTGCAGTGTCTTAATTATCTGGAATTTTGGGCTGGAATCTGTTTTCCAAATGTTGGTTTTAGCACTGTAATTTTACCAGTGATAATTACATTTGGACTAAATATAACTTGCATATTGATATTGATGCTATCAAGATGGAACTGGATCTGGCATTTCCTGATTTGATTTGCAGTGTTTATGGACCCTAATTACCTGTCGTATTTATTTTTTTTATTCTCAAAATTACTTTAGTGAGGTTTGTTGCAATTCAGTTAGAAATCACTTGCTGCTTTGTATTGATAAGACTGTTAATGATTTTCATTTACATCATTCTGCAACATCATTTTCAGGAGGCATGCTCTTTGCCAGTCCTTCAGGCATTTTGCTCTATGATTCCCAGTCCTTCAGGCATTGTGCTCTATGATTGCCAGTCCTTCAGGCATTGTCCTCCATGATTGCCAGTCCTTCAGGAATTGTGCTCTATGATTGCCAGTACCTTCAGGCATTGTGCTCTGTGATTGCATGTCCTTCAGGTATTGTGCTCTATGATTGCCAGTCCCTCAGGCATTGTGCTCTATGATTGCCAGTACCTTCAGGCATTGTGCTCTGTGATTGCCAGTACCTTCAGGCATTGTGCTCTGTGATTGCCAGTCCTTCAGGCATTGTCCTCCATGATTGCCTGTTCTTCAGGCATTGTGCTCTGTGATTGCCAGTCCTTCAGGCATTGTGCTCTATGATTGCCTGTCCTTCAGGTATTGTGCTCTATGATTGCCAGTCCTTCAGGCATTGTGCTCTGTGATTGCATGTCCCTCAGGCATTGTGCTCTATGATTGCCAGTCCTTCAGGCATTGTGCTCTATGATTGCCAGTCCTTCAGGCATTGTCCTCCATGATTGCCAGTCCTTCAGGAATTGTGCTCTATGATTGCCAGTACCTTCAGGCATTGTGCTCTGTGATTGCATGTCCTTCAGGTATTGTGCTCTATGATTGCCAGTCCTTCAGGCATTGTGCTCTATGATTGCCAGTACCTTCAGGCATTGTGCTCTGTGATTGCCAGTACCTTCAGGCATTGTGCTCTGTGATTACCAGTCCTTCAGGCATTGTCCTCCATGATTGCCTGTTCTTCAGGCATTGTGCTCTGTGATTGCCAGTCCTTCAGGCATTGTGCTCTATGATTGCCTGTCCTTCAGGTATTGTGCTCTATGATTGCCAGTCCTTCAGGCATTGTGTTCTGTGATTGCATGTCCTTCAGGCATTGTGCTCTATGATTGCCAGTCCTTCAGGCATTGTGCTCTATAATTGCCAGTTTTTCACGCATTGTGCTCTGTGATTGCCAGTCCATCAGGCATTTTGCTCTATGATTGCCAGTCCTTCAGGCATTGTACTCTATAATTGCCAGTACCTTCAGGCATTGTGCTCTGTGATTGCCTGTTCTTCAGGCATTATGCTCTATGATTGCCAGTCTTTCAGGCATTGTCCTCCATGATTGCCAGTCCTTCAGGCATTGTGCTCTGTGATTACCTGTCCTTCAGGCATTGTGCTCTATGATTGCCAGTACCTTCAGGCATTGTGCTCTGTGATTGCATGTTCTTCAGGCATTGTGCTCTATGATTGCCAGTCCTTCAGGCATTGTCCTCCATGATTGCCAGTCCTTCAGGCATTGTGTTCTGTGATTACCTGTCCTTCAGGCATTGTGCTCTATGATTACCAGTCCTTCAGGCATTGTGCTCTGTGATTGCCTGTCCTTCAGGCATTGTGCTGTATGATTGCCAGTCCTTCAGGCATTGTGCTCTATGATTGCCTGTCCTTCAGGTATTGTGCTCTATGAGTGCCTGTTCTTCAGGCATTGTGCTCTGTGATTGCCAGTCCTTCAGGCATTGTGCTCTGTGAATGCCTGTCCTACAGGCATTGTGCTCTGTGATTGCCTGTCCTTCAGGCATTGTGCTCTGTGATTGCCAGTCCTTCAGGCATTGTGCTCTGTGATTGCCTGTCCTTCAGGTATTGTGCACTATGATTGCCAGTCCTTCAGGCATTGTGCTCTGTGATTGCCAGTCCTTCAGGCATTGTGCTCTGTGATTGCCTGTCCTTCAGGTATTGTGCACTATGATTGCCAGTCCTTCAGGCATTGTGCTCTATGATTGCCTGTCCTTCAGGTATTGTGCTCTATGAGTGCCTGTTCTTCAGGCATTGTGCTCTGTGATTGCCAGTCCTTCAGGCATTGTGCTCTGTGATTGCCTGTCCTTCAGGTATTGTGCTCTATGATTGCCTGTTCTTCAGGCATTTTGCTCTATGGTTGCCAGTCCTTCAGGCAATGGTTTCTGTAGCATATCTTTAGTTTGTCTTGTTCATTTTCACCCAAACAGTATGCTGCTTTATACTGACAGGACTGCAAGTGATTTTGATTTCAAACAATATAACTCTGTGGCTCAGTGGTTAATGTGCCTGATTATTCATTGTAAGAAGGTCTGTGTTTGAATCCCATAATCTGGTCAGCTCAATTGTTTACTCAGGTGACACACTTTTCTTCCAGGAACTAGCTAAATATCAGTTGCTGCTGTGCCATAAAACATCACAACAAAAAAAAAACAATTTCTAGTATTCCACCACACATCAGACCCAATGCAAACCAATCTCTAGCATTCTACCACATATCATAACAATGCAAACCAGTTTCTAGCATTCCACCACATATCATAACAAAGCATCCTCCTACATTATTATTGATTAGGGCTATGGCCTATGATTGCCCATCCTCCTATATTATGATTGAGTAGGGCTATGGCCTATGATTGCCCATCCTCCTACATGATCATTGAGTAGGGCTATGGTCTATGATTACACATACTCCTACATTATCATTGAGTAGGGCTATGGTCTATGATTGCCCATTCTCCTACTTTATCAGTGAGTGGGGCTATGGTCTATGCCCATCCTCCTACATTATCATTGAGTAGGGCTATGGTCACTGATTGCTCATCCTCCTACATGTTCATTGAGTAAAGCTATGGTCTATGATTGCCTATCCTCATACATTATTTTGAGTAGGGCTATGGTCTATGATTGCCCATCCTCCTACATTATCATTGTGTAGGGCTATGGTCTATGATTGCCCAGCCTCATACATTATCATTGAGTAGGACTATGGTCTATGATTGCCCATCCTCCTACATGATCATTGAGTAGGGCTATGGTCTATGATTGCCCATCCTCCTACATCATTGAGCAGGGCTATGGGCTATGCCTATCCTCCTACGTTATCATTGAATAGGACTATGGTCTATGATTGCCCATCCTCCTACATTATCATTGAGTAGGGCTATGGTCTATGATTGCCCATCCTCATACATTATCATTGAGTAGGGCTATGGTCTATGATTGCCCATCCTCCTACATTATCATTGAGTAGGGCTATGGTCTATGATTGCCCATCCTCATACATTATCATTGAGTAGGGCTATGGTCTATGATTGCCCATCCTCATACATTATCATTGAGTAGGGCTATGGTCTATGATTGCCCATCCTCCTACATCATTGAGCAGGGCTATGGTCTATGCCTATCCTCCTACATTATCATTGAATAGGGCTATTGTCTATCATCCTCTTACATTATCATTGATTAGGGCTATGGTCTATGATTGCCCATCCTCATACATTATTGAGTAGGGCTATGGCCTATGATTGCCCATCCTCCTACATTATCATTGAGAAGTGCTTTAGTATATGATTGCCCATCTTCCTACTATTTGGTTTTGGCAATAATTTTGGATTTCAAAAAAATGTATAATGTGCCTATGCAGTTCTGAGATCTTGAATGAATAGTATTTCAACCAGATGTATTATGTACCTTGCATTGCCATGACCTTAAATGAATAGGATTTCTACCAACTTTGCATTGCCAAGACCTTGAATGTGTAGGATTTCAACCAACTTTGCATTGCCAAGACCTTAAATGAGTATGATTTCAACCAACTTTCCATTGCCAAGACCTTGAATGAGTATGATTTCAACCAACTTTGCATTGCCAAGACCTTGAATGAGTAGGATTTAAACCACCTTTGTATTGCCAAGACCTTGAATGAGTAAGATTTAAACCAACTTTGCAATGTCAAGACCTTTAATGAGTAGGATTTCAAAAAACATTGCCTTGCCAAGACCTTGAATGAGTAGTATTTTTACCAGATGTATTATGTACCCTTACATTGCCAAGACCTTGAATGAGTAGGATTTCAACCATTATTGCATTGCCAAGACCTTGAATGATTAGTATTTCAACCAGATGTATTATGTACCCTTACATTGCCAAGACCTTGAATGAGTAGGATTTCAACCAAATGTATCAGGTACATTTGCATTGTCAAGACCATCATCTAAATGTATTATGTACTTTTGCATTGCCATGACCTTGAATGAGTAGGATTTCAACCAACCTTGCATTGCCAAGACTTAGGTAGGATTTTGAGCACAACTCATTGTTAATTTGATTAGTTATGGTCCTGAATGGTCATCATATCCTAACTTGTCCTGAATGGTCATCATATCCTAACTTGTCCTGAATGGTTATCATATCCTAACTTGTTCTGAATTGTCATCATATCCTAGATTGTCCTGAATGGTCATCACAACTTGTCCTGAATGGTCATCATATTATAACTTGTCATGAGTGATCATCATTTCCTAACTTGTTCTGAATGGTCATCATATCCTAACTTGTCCTGAATGGTCATCACAACTTGTCCTGAATGGTCATCATATGCTAAATTGTCCTGAATGGTCATCATATTATAACTTGTCATTAGTGATCATCATTTCCTAACTTGTCCTGAATGGTTATCATATCCTAACTTGTCCTGAATGGTCATCATATCCTAACTTGTTCTGAATGGTCATCATATCCTAACTTGTCCTGAATAGTCATCATTACTTGTCCTGAATGGTCATCATATTATAACTTGTCATTAGTGATCATCATTTCCTAACTTGTCCTGAATGGTTATCATATCCTAACTTGTCCTGAATGGTCATCATATCCTAACTTGTTCTGAATGGTCATCATATCCTAACTTGTCCTGAATAGTCATCATTACTTGTCCTGAATGGTCATCATATTATAACTTGTCCTGAGTGATCATCATTTCCTAACTTATTGTGAATGGTCATGATATCCTAACTTGTCCTGAATGTTCATCATATCCTAACTTGTTCTGAATGGTCATCATATCCTAACTTGTCCTGAGTGGTCATCATATCCTAACTTGTCCTGAGTGGTCATCATATCCTCACTTGTCCGGGATGGTCATCATATCCTAACTTGTCCTGATTGGTCATCCTATCCTAACTTATCCTGAGTGGTCATCATATCCTAACTTTGGTTTCCCAGCACTAATTCATTTATAATTCTGGAGGTAATCCTTATTTTTAAATCCCTGCTATGGTTTCATTGATTAAGACCCTTACCTAGTTCATTGGAGCTGTTTATGACCCTGCTCTAGTTCTTCTATTTAAGCCCTGCCATATTGCATCTGTTTAAGCCCCTCCCCTATTTCATCTGTTTATTGCCCTCCCCTATTTCATCTGTTTAAGCCCCTCCCCTATTTCATCTGTTTAAGGCCCTCTCGAAGTTCATTTGTTTTAGGTCCTGCCTCTAATTCCTCTGTTAAAAATCCACCACTAGTGTTTCTGTTTAAGGTCCTGCCACTAGTTCTTCTATATTAGATTCTGCCATTAGTTCCTTTAAGGCCCTGCTCAGCAATTTTCATTGAGCAGACCTTTGTTGTTGCATTTATTGTTAGTAGCTCTAGTTGTCGATTTATTTCAGGAGAGGCATAAAATATACTGTTTTTTTCTGATTTTCAGCTAACTGTTATTACAGTGGGAAGTATTATGACCATGGAGATGGCTTCAGTCCAAGAGTTTGTGTCACCTGCACATGCCATGTAAGTGTCCAGGTCAATTTTGTTTTTATTAATGAAATATTGTGCCTTCATGTGTAGTCAGTTGTTTGCATGCTTGAAATATTGATCAGTTACCTTTGTACTAAGATGTATAACTTATGATTCTGTTTTCACAAGATAATACTATTGTATATATAAAGAAAATGATTATCATTGTATTTCATATTTTATCAGTCTTTGTTCAGGCTAAGTCTTTTTCATTGTAAGAAACTTATCATACATTATCAACATTACTACAATAATCACGATTGTGGATATGTGAGAAAGCTTGCCAGTAGCTTCTCGTGGGTTGGTGGTTCTTTCCGGTGATTTCCTGGTTTCTTCCTCCACCATTAATACTGGCCACCATATATAGCCTATTGTGTGCTGAAAAATGGCATTAAGCCCCATAACAACAACAACAACAATAATCACTACAACCATCATGCCTTTTACCACAATCATTTTTGTCATCATCACCTGAAACACCACAAACACCAACACACGCACCCTCATTCTTCTCATAAACATTTTAAACAAAATGAACTAGTTGATACTCTGACTTCATACTGTTATAATTTTCTTTAGGATGGCCGTATGGTATGTGAGCGTCAGGACCCTCAGACCAGTTGTCCCAAACTAAACTGTGATGAAAAAGATATTCTTCACATTCAGGGGGAGTGCTGCCCCGTGTGCCAAGGTAATAAAACAGACAATTCCTGCAAATATAAAACAGATTACAATAAATGGAGCTTAATACGTTGAACACTTAGTTGTGGCAAATTTCAAATGCATGCTATCTTGGCAGTTAACTTTAGTAAATTTAACATCTAACTACTCTCAACCTATTAATTACTTTTTAATATATAACCAAGACTTTTTTGAAGACTAACAGTCATGTTGTAACAATTCCACTAAACTCTTTACAATATATTTTCTTTTGAAAATTATCTTGAATTCACATTCCGTCCTATGACTTTTGATGTCTGTCATTATTTACAGTCCAGTCAAGGACTTTTTTGAAGTCTGTGTCATTATTTACAAATCCAGTTGAGGACTTTTGAAGTCTGTGTCATTATTTACAGTATATTCTTGGACTCTTTGAAGTCTGTGTCATTATTTGCAGTATATTCTAGGACCTTTTGAAGTCTGTGTCATTATTTGCAGTATATTCTAGGACCTTTTGAAGTCTGTGTCATTATTTGCAGTATATTCTAGGACCTTTTGAAGTCTGTGTCATTATTTACAGTATATTCTAGGACCTTTTGAAGTCTGTGTCATTATTTACAGTATATTCTAGGATCTTTTGAAGTCTGTGTCATTATTTACAGTATATTCTAGGACCTTTTAAAGTCTGTGTCATTATTTACAGTATATTCTAGGACCTTTTTAAGTCTGTGTCATTATTTACAGTATATTCTAGGACCTTTTGAAGTCTGTGTCATTATTTGCAGTATATTCTAGGACCTTTTGAAGTCTGTGTCATTATTTACAGTATATTCTAGGACCTTTTAAAGTCTGTGTCATTATTTACAGTATATTCTAGGACCTTTTGAAGTTTTTGTCATTATTTACTGTATATTCTAGGACTTTTTGAAGTCTAGTACATTACTCATGACACAGAGTATAAACTATTCAATATTTACTGATTATGATTATTATAACATTTTTACGGACTTATTTCTGTAGGAACAGACTTCTGTGGGTTGGGCAATGACTGTCATAGCAATGGGACATGTATAAATCTGGCTACTCGCTATGCTTGCCAATGTAAAGCTGGATTCCAGGGAGATGGAAGGAATTGTGACGGTAAGCCAGATTTTATGTATACAAAATTATCCCCAAAGATTATAAATATTCTCAGTGTCAAACTTGTACCAGTTTATAACATTATTTGGCAAATAATAGATGGTGTAAGTCAAAATTATTATCAAATTTTAGAATGTTTTCTTGTTAAGACAGAAGCATATTTAAAAATGTCTATTAACCATTCAGTTTTGGTCAAACTTGATTGGATATTGACTTGTAATAATATTCAAACATTACAACTTTTAATTGTAAGCTGACAGGTAAGACTAATGAAAAAATCAGTAAATTGAAAAATTATTTCCTGAATCATTTGTGTCAGCTTTAGAGCATCCTTTGTGCATTCAGTTGTGTCCATAATTAGCATTTTTGAAGACACTGATAAATTGTCTAATGCACTAGAGTTGTACCTGACAATTTTACACAGATATCCATGCACAATTACAATACAGCTACTGACAGGAATAGCATTAATAACTAGAGCAGGATACAAATACTGACAGGAGTAACATTACTGATACAACTACTGACACAAGCAGGATACAACTACTGACATGAGTAGGATACAACTACTGACATGAGTAGGATACAATTACTGACATGAGTAGGAATCAACTACTGACAAGAGTAGGATACAACTACTGACATGAGTAGGATACAAATACTGACATGAGTAGGATGCAACTACTGACATGAGTAGGATACAATTACTGACATGAGTAGGATACAATTACTGACATGAGTAGGATACAATTATTGGCATGAGTAGGATGCAACTACCAACATGAGTAGGATACAACTACTGACATGAGTAGGAAACAACTACTGACATGAATAGGATACAATTACTGACATGAGTAGGATACAACTATGGATATGAGTAGGATACAACTACTGACATGAGTAGGATACAATTACTGACAAGAGTAGGATACAACTACTGACAAGAGTAGGATACAACTACTGACACGAGTAATGTTATTGATTAAAGTGGAATGCAACTACTGACAGGAGTAGTATTAATGAATAAATTAGGATACAAAGATATGACATATTTTCCAATTTCTCTGCAGATATAAATGAATGTCTTGGGGTAGGAGGAAAATACGGCCATCACTGTAATGGAAACACGCAGTGCATAAACACAATTGGTTCCTATAGATGTCAGTGTGCATCCGGTCATGACCAAACTGATTCCTACACATGCACAGGTACCATAAGCGGACGGGCTAATAGTTTTCATGCACACCAGACTGTGATCTTTTTCATTTACATGTGCCTTATTTTATGTTGTCGGACATTCAGTGAGTTCATTAGCTGTAGGTAATCAAGGCTGATCATTCGCAAGATGTACATATTTCTAGACCTGCATCATCTGATGTATATGTATATACTGGAAAATGTTCATTAAATGTCTAAAAATTTTATTTTAAATTTTCATCTATGTACAAAATTATAGATAAATTTTATCATTGAATGAAATAAATCAATCATGATTTATTTGATTTTAAATGAAATGCCAATGAGAATTATTCTACCTCTGGAACTTCAGCTGTAAATAAATTCCATACTGAAGAAGTGACTTATTTTTCATAATGGTGTACATTAAGCATGCCATATCTACTTGCTTATAAGTTGACTCCAACTGCACACTGCATATAGCCAGATCTACCATCAAATAATACACCAGCAGATCATGGTCTATCTAGTTTATTAGGAAAACTTAGTAGAATGAACAACATAATTCCTGAGGGGTGTGTTTGTGTGTGTATGTTTGTGTGTGTGTGTTTGTGTGTGTGTGTGTGGTTTTGGTTTTAAATATAATTTTAATGATTTTCAGTCATATCGCTACGATGTCTGCAGTGTGGCAGTTTATAGTGATGTCTAGCACTGGGGCATCATGCTGCAGACATGTAGCATGATGTCCCACCCAGTCAAATTATCCTGACACCAGGCTGATTAGTCCTAGCACTAACCTCTTAATTTCTGAACATCAAGCAAGGCAGCTGTTTGTGCAAGTGACCTCTAACCACTATACCACCAGAGCCGTCCTGATGTGAAGGTGCATTTAACAACAAACGTTCAAGATCTATTTTGTTTGCAGTTGGATTCAACTTGTATGCAAGTGTAATTAGTAATTGTTTGTAGTCGGATTCAACTTGTATGCAAGTGTACTAGTTAATTGTTTGCAGTCAGATTCAACTTGTATGCAAGTGTACTTGGTAATTGTTTGCAGTTGGATTCAACTTGTATGCAAGTGTACTTTTTAATTGTTTGCAGCCGGACTCAACTTGTATACATGTGTACATGGTAATTGTTTGCAGTCAGATTCAACTTGTATGCAAGTGTACTTGGTAATTGTTTGCAGTCAGATTCAACTTGTATGCAAGTGTACTTGGTAATTGTTTGCAGTCAGATTCAACTTGTATGCAAGTGTACTTGGTAATTGTTTGCAGTTGGATTTATTTAACTTGTATGCAAGTGTATTTGGTTATTGTTTGCAGGTGGGTTCCACCTGCATGCAAGTGTAATTTTTCAATTGTTTGCAGATGGGTTCAACTTGCATGCAAGTGTAATTTTTCAATTGTTGGCAAGTGTAATTTTTCAATTGTATGCAGTCAGATTCAACTTGCATGCAAGTGTAATTTTTCAATTGTATGCAGTCAGATTGAACTTATATGCAAGTGTACTAGTTAATTGTTTGCAGTCAGATTCAACTTGTATGCAAGTGTACTAGTTAATTGTTTGCAGTCAGATTCAACTTGTATGCAAGTGTACTAGTCAATTGTTTGCAGTCAGATTCAACTTGTATGCAAGTGTACTTGGTAAATGTTTGCAGTTGGATTCAACTTGTATGCAAGTGTACTTGGTAAATGTTTGCAGTTGGATTCAACTTGTATGCAAGTGTACTTGGTAAATGTTTGCAGTTGGATTCAACTTGTATGCAAGTGTACTTGGTAAATGTTTGCAGTTGGATTCAACTTGTATGCAAGTGTACTTGGTAATTGTTTGCAGTTGGATTCAACTTGTATGCAAGTGTACTTGGTAATTGTTTTTAAAACAAACAGTTTTCAGTTCTATGTAATCATTGAATGAATAGTAATGCCCCCATTTTAACTTTGTGGAAAGGGAAATACATACATGATATTAAGGATAAATATGTTCATACCATTTATTATCAAGGCTGATGTACAGAAACAGATGAGATTTTGAGTGCAATAATCTTTATCCCAACACAAACTTATCATCATTTTTTAATTGTCACTAGATTTTGAGGGGCTTTACAAAATTTTACTATGTGGCCAATCTTGACTATTGTCATATAATTGCAATTAGCAATACACATCCACCACTGGATCACATCAGCTTTTCACTTATGTGATACACTGTAATGGTGGAATAATTCATTGCCTGGCATCTGGGGACAACTAATTTCTATCTTTGGACAAGCAATGTACTACTGTGACTGTCTGGGGACAACTAATTTCTATCTTTGGACAAGCAATGTACTACTGTGACTGTCTGGGGACAACTAATTTCTATCTTTGGACAAGCAATGTACTACTGTGACTGTCTGGGGACAACTAATTTCTATCTTTGGACAACCAATGTACTACTGTGACTGCCTAGTTGGATAACTAAATTTGATCTCTGGACAAGCAATGTATTGCAGTCACAACCTAGCTGGGTAACTAAATTCTGTCTTTGGACAACCAGTGTATTACTATCACAGCCCAGTTGGGTAACTAAATTCTATATATGGACAACCAAGTGTATGACAGTCACAGCCCAGTTAGGTAGCTAAATTCTATCTTTGGACAACCAAGAGTATCAGTGACAGCCCAATCAGGTAACTAAATTCTATCTCTGGACAACCAAGTTTATGACAGTCACAGCCCAGTTAGGTAGCTAAATTCTAAATTCTTTCTTTGGACAAACAAGTGCATGACTGTCACTGTCCAATTAAGTAATTAAATTCTAGCACTGGACAACCAAGAGTATCAGTGACAGCCCGATCAGGTAACTAAATTCTATCTTTGGGCAGCCAAGTGTATGACATTCACAGCCTGATCAGGTAACTAAATTCTATCTTTGGATGACCCAAGGGCATGAAGGACACAGCCCAGTCTGGTAACTTGACATTGATGACTATGGTTGACTATGAGGTTTGATTACTAATGTGAAAAGTCCATTTGTATTGGCAACATATGGATCTGCTTCTTATTTTTTGTATCAGTTGCTAATGTTTCTAAAACTTGATGCTTGTCTGGCCAAGTCAATCCAGATTTTTGCCTCTACGCAGAGTTCAGGTCTACATGTAGCTTACTCCATTTGTTAAACTCAATGAAACAAGGATGTTTATTTTCTGGTACTGTTTAGAATGCTGCAAAACAATAGAGGAGGCAGAAATATTTACTTAGAATAATCATGTTCTCTTTATCCACCATTCATAAGTACCAATATGCATAGATTGTACTTGTTTTAAATTTCCTCCACATCATGCAGGGCTCTTTAATCTCATTGTTTTCTATATGGATATCTTCAAAAAACACTTGTTCTTTCATATTTCAATGTAGATGCATTATAATGATACATACTGACTCTGTAATAATTATACTGATACATACTAATTCTGTAATAATTATGATTGTCTTTTTTCTGAGAAAATTATGAGAGACAGACAAATTAACTTTTGTAAATATATCATAACTTGCACTGATGTGCAGTATTAGGGAAATAATTTCCATAAGATATAATGAAGTAAAGTAATATATAAAATGAAAAATAAATGTTTAGAAAACAAAATGACTGTAAATATCAATTAAATCAATGTGTTTGGAATAACAATAATGTTCATATCAGTCAAAATGATATCTATTTTAGAACTTTGAAATTGTTTTTTTTATATCAACATTAAAAATTCTTTGTGTTCTAAGAGCATGTAGGGAAATAATGAATAATAAAAATAAAGTCATGAGTGAGATTAAATCTTACATTTTTGGTATCATTTATTGACAAATGAAGGTTCTAATTTGATTAAACAATTTGCAAAATATTTTGATTTACTGTTGATTAATCACTTTTAGTGGAAGTACAGTAAGGAATTTCTAACGAAGACACCACATATTTTTACTAGCAACAAGAGTTTGTAGTCTGTCTGCTTTTCCAGTGGGCAGTCAAAATTTGTTGAGTAGTTCTAATTTTGACAGCTTTGGACAACTGCTATTGTTTGCTGGGCAGTTGGAATTTACAATAATCTGGTTGCTTAGGAATGACAATGGATTTTCATATATTTTCTATCTCTAAAGTAATTTACATTTGGACTTCAAATGCATAAGATAATGGCAGTGAGCACAAAAGTTTGCAATTATGTGCAAGGGAAAAAGTAAATAGTCACATGCTGCCATATTATGTCTTTTTACATGATGCTTTATATCATAGATCTGGTAGGTTACAAGTCCAAAGTTGTCAGAGTGAAGATTTTGAGTTGATATTTTAAATAATGAAGACCACATGGCAATTAAATTGATAATTGAATGGCAATAATAGTAGACTATAAAGGCAATTGGTATTTCTCTAGTTAAAAGGCAACAATTGTAGACTATCAAGGCAAGGGTATTTCTCTAGTTAAATGGTAACAATTGTAGACTAGCAAGGCAATTAGTATTTCTTTAATTAAATGGCAATAATTGTAGACTTGTAGACTAACAAGGAAATTGGTATTTCTCTAGTTAAATGGCAACAATTGTAGACTTGTAGACTACCAAGGCAATTGGTATTTCTCTAGTTAATTGGCAACAATTGTAGACTTGTAGACTACCAAGGCAATTGGTATTTCTCTAGTTAAATGGTAATAATTGTAGACTATCAAGGCAATTAGCATTTCTCTAGTTAAATGGCAACAATTGTGGACTATCAAGGCAATTGGTATTTCTCTAGTTAAATGGCAACAAGTGTAGACTATCAAGGCATTTGGTATTTCTCAAGTTAAATGATAATAATTGTAGATTATCAAGGCAATTGGTATTTCTCTAGTTAAATGGCAACAATTGTAGACTTGTAGACTACCAAGGCAATTGGTATTTCTCTAGTTAAATGGCCATAATTGTAGACTTGTAGACTACCAAGGCAATTGGTATTTCTATAGTTAAATGGCAACAATTGTAGACAATCAAGGCAATTGGTATTTCTCTAGTTAAATGATAATAATTGTAGACTATCAATGCAATTGGTATTTCTCTAGGTAAATGGCAACAATTGTAGACTTGTACACTACTAAGGCAATTGGTATTTCTCTAGTTAAATGGCAATATTTGTAGACTTGAAGACTACCAAGGCAATTGGTATTTCTCTAGTTAAATGGCAACAATTGTAGACTATCAAGGCAATTGGTATTTCTTTAGTTAAATGATAATAATTGTAGACTATCAAGGCAATTGGTATTTCTCTAGTTAAATGGCAACAATTGTAGACTTGTAGTCTACCAAGGCAATTGGTATTTCTCTAGTTAAATAGCAATATTTGTAGACTTGTAGACTACCAAGGCAATTGGTATTTCTCTAGTTAAATGACAACAATTGTAGACTATCAAAGCAATTGGTATTTCTCTAGTTAAATGGCAACAATTATAGACTTGAAGACTACCAGGGCAATTGGTATTTCTCTAGTTAAATAGCAATATTTGTAGACTTGTAAACTACTAAGGCAATTGGTATTTCTCTAGTTAAATGGCAACAATTGTAGACTTGTAGACTACCAAGGCAATTGGTATTTCTCTAGTTAATTAGCAAAAATTATAGACTATCAAGGCAATTGGTATTTCTCTAGTTAAATGGCAACAATTGCAGACTATCAAGGCAAGGGTATTTCTCTAGTTAAATGGCAACAATTGTAGACTATCAAAGCAATTGGTATTTCTCTAGTTAAATGGCAACAATTGTAGACTATCAAGGCAAGGGTATTTCTCTAGTTAAATGGCAGCAATTGTAGACTATCAAGGCAAGGGTATTTCTCTAGTTAAATGGCAACAATTGTAGACTATCAAGGCAAGGGTATATCTCTAGTTAAATGGCAACAATTGTAGACTACCAAGGCAATTGGTATTTCTCTAGTTAATTGGCAACAATTGTAGACTATCAAGGCAATTGGTATTTCTTTAGTTAAATGGTAATAATTGTAGACTATCAAGGCAATTGGTATTTCTCTAGTTAAATGGCAACAATTGTAGACTATCAAGGCAAGGGTATTTCTCTAGTTAAATGGCAACAATTGTAGACTATCAATGCAAGGGTATTTCTCTAGTTAAATGGCAACAATTGTAGACTATCAAGGCAATTGGTATTTCTCTAGTTAAATGGCAACAATTGTAGACTATCAAGGCAATTGGTATTTCTCTAGTTAAAAGGCAACAATTGTAGACTATCAAGGCAAGGGTATTTCTCTAGTTAAATGGCAACAATTGTAGACTATCAAGGCAATTTGTATTTCTGCTCATATGATAACAATTTACAAAAGTGTTCATACCCATCTGCTCATGCATAATGACTAATATGTTAGAGGTAGCCTTATAGGTCAATTAATCTGTCTGTCTGTCTCTCTGTACATCTATCTAGTATCTACCTGTAACTCTTTGTACTGATAGGTGCATTCTTTATGGAGTAATTAGCAATATTCTTTTTTCACACTTTTATTTCTGTCCATTTTAAAACTTGAGATGTACACACACATCCACACATATAGGTATATCATCTTACAACCATGCACAGCATTACGCATAAAAACAATTTTTTTTTCTTTTAAATTAAAATCTCTTGCCTTTGAGCATAGATCCGGAACATAAAACATAATTTCCATGAAAAAATGTGGACATATATCTGTGTTTTATGGTACAATCTTAGATATCGAGAAACGTTTTCCTCAAGGGTATGAAGTCTGGACATGTCAATGTTAATGCATATTTTGTAGTAAACCATCAATATATATATATATATATATATATATATATATATATATATATATATATATATATATATATATATATATATATATATATATATATATATATATATATATATATATAATTGCAGGAATGATAGATCCTCCTGCATATAATGCAGGTACAATCAATGTATGTGTTTGCATGAAGGATAGACGCCCCACCATAATAGTTAAGATTCGAGAAGCAGTGTCCAATGGATACGTTTATCTTCTAGCTAGTTTTGCATGTCCGACATGATGATACAGAAAGGTGTATTCTGAGTGGTGATTGGTATCCAGTTGTTTGTTTTCTTCTTAAAAATAATTTTTTTTTTTACAAAGCATCCCACAACTGGTTTTGGAATCAAATTCAAAGAAAAATGTACATGACCTCTCAAGCAGGTGGGAGTTATTATATTAGCTCTCATTCTTAACATAAACAATCCTTTTTTAAGGTTGTAATTTACTATTATTTGCTAAAACAATCTGTTTTATACATGAAAAGGTCTATAGGGTAATTAACGGCATGGTTTTGGCAGCAGACCTTCTACTTCATTTAATGTCAGAAAACATGACTTGTTTGTAGAACTAACCTGTCTTCAGTGCTCACCTGTGTCGAGCAGCCAACCTCTATTCGCCATTCTCCAGAGGCCACCTATTAACTTTTGTCTTAACTGATGTATTGAAAATCAATTTTATTGTTTTAAACAACTCGTATTCAAGAAATAATGTATTATTTTAAAGGACATTGTCCTGTACTCATAAAACATTTTACTGTTTTTAAAGGACCTTGTTCCGTATTCATGAAACATTGTACTGGTTTAAAGGACCTTATCCATTGTTCATGAGACATTGTACTATTTTAAAGAACATTGTCCTGTATTCATGAAACGATGTACTGTTTTAAAGGACCTTGTTCCGTATTCAATAAACATTGTACTGTTTTAAAGGATATCATCCCATGTTCGTGAGACATTGTACTGTTTTAAAGAACCTTGTTCCGTATTCATGAAACATTGTACTGTTTTAAAAGACATCATCCAGTATTCATGAAACATTGAACTGTTTTAAAGAACCTTGTCCCGTATTAATAAAATTCTTGAAGAGAATTCAGGCACATAATCAGATTATAATTTGATAATTTTGATAGTAAGAAAGAAACTAATGGAAATGTCATAGATTGCCAATCAACTGAACACTAACATACAGATTTCCCCTAAATATGTGTAATATTTTTTCTTACATCTTTACAAATATAAGATGCCATACAGTTCTGATTCTGAGTGTATGTGCGCTACAATTTGGTGACTAGATGACCTAGTCTATTGATTGGGCTTGAGCATGTGATCGATTTGGTTCTTTCCTTTTCTTGTGAACTGGAAGCGTTTCATAACTGCATATATTGTTTCACCTTAAGACAACAATGAAGCCCCGAGAAGAGCTTGGAAAGTCAATCTCTTTTTGATTTTTTGATGTAAGATCTGCCTTATGACAGTAGCAGACTTAGCATGGTGACCCGCGAGGTGGGTGGTGGTGGGGTGGCTGAAAATGTGGGAGCTTGTTTAAAAAAAAGATTATGATTAAAACAGATTTTTTAAGAATAAATTTTATTTTTAAAAGAACCTACATTTGTCTATGATTATTTCACATAACATCTTCAGAGATACCTAAATTAAATTTAGGAAGCCGATTTTTGTTATTTTGTACCGTTCCCGCACAGCCCCAAAATCACCTCTTTCTTTGGGATTTAAGGATAGTATAAACTATGCCACATTTCTTCCTCCCTCCCTCCCTCCTTCTTCCGTAAAATATATGCCAGAGGGTAATCACACTAACTGTTTATGATGTCCATGATGGGCATTTGTCATCTTTAAAAAGGGTATAAAAATGACCCTTTATAATTGGCCATTCTGACTCCTCCGATATGCCACTAGAGATCCCCCGTTGGACCCAGTCTTCGAGAAACGACTTGGACGACCAATCATTTTACTGACAGAAACTATAGGATGGGTCTTTTGTTGAAGCTGTAGCAGTGAAACTTATTAGGACGTGTGATCTTACAAATTCTTCGATTTTGTTCCCACTTAACAATTCGTCTCCATACAAAAAATTAATCAATTCCACAATTTCTAATTCATTATATGAATAGTTGTCGGTGAATGCGTGGACTTTATTATATATATATATATATATATATATATATATATATATATATATATATATATATATATATATATACGGACAAGGATCTAAAACTAAAAGATAAATCTCTCTGTCCCTTTGTCCTCTCTCGTCATTAAATTACTTATTTGGATAGATACTGCTCCAGCGGATCTACAACATCTTTATGGTCTTTAGTACAGCTTTGTATCCTTAAAGAGTATAACAGTTTACTTTAATACATTCTGTCATAAGTAAAATTATATACATATAAATTCGACATAGTATGACCAGCAAAACATTTTATTTTCTATCCAGCAACTGCCATATCCGAGTCTAATAGTCATAGTGACTGTGGCACTCTTTTCCTTTCAGACAGTGGATACTTTATAAATCAATATGTTTTTATTGTTTTGATTACCAAAAAGACATGTTGTTTCTCTGATGGACATAAGCCTTATATCTGATACTATTTCTTCTTTCTCTGACCTAGCTAGATTATGGTCTAAGGTTCCTTGCTAATCCGTGGATTAATATAATGGATGACTAATTACGATTCCGTTGATATTTTGGCATTTTTATAATATGTTTAACGTAGTCATTAAGTTTTATACATCATATATCCATAAATGTTTAATAAAATATAGGAATGCTGTACAAATAATATTATTCATCTTAAAATCTAAAACTTGTTTGACAAGAAATTTCGAATATTCAGTTAGTGCCAGAACAAATGTTCTAGGATAACCATTACTTGTTGCAGACAATTCATGTTCTAGGATAACCATTACTTGTTGCAGCCAATTCATGTTCTAGGATAACCATTGTTGCAGACAATTCAAGTTCTAGGATAACCATTACTTGTTGCAGACAATTCAGGTTCTAGGATAACCATTACTTGTTGCAGCCAATTCATGTTCTTGGATAACCATTGTTGCAGACAATTCAGGTTCTAGGATAACCATTGTTGCAGACAATTCATGTTCTAGGATAACCATTGTTGCAGACAATTCAGGTTCTAGGATAACCATTATTTGTTGCAGCCAGTTCATGTTCTTGGATAACCATTGTTGCAGACAATTCAGGTTCTAGGATAACCATTGTTGCAGACAACTCAGGTTCTAGGATAACCATTGTTGCAGACAATTCAGGTTCTAGGATAACCATTGTTGCAGACAATTTATGTTCTAGGATAACCATTCTTGCAGGCAATTCAGGTTCTAAGATAACCATTGTTGTAGGCAATTCAGGTTCTAGGATAAACATTACTTGTTGTAGACAATTCAGGTTCTAGGATAAGCATTGTTGCAGGCAATTCAGGTTCTAGGATAACCATTACTTGTTGCAGGCAATTCAGGTTCTAGGATAACCATTACTTGTTGCAGGCAATTCAGGTTTTAGGATAACCATTACTTGTTGCAGCCAATTCGGGTTCTATGTAAGGTTTGTTGTGAATAACAGCAAATACGGGGTGAAAACGTGTTGTGCTCCATTCAGTTGATTTTGAATATGAAGTCGAAAGGTTCTTCAAGAGATTAAGTGCCAAAATATGTAACGTTTCAAAATTCCTCCCTAATATAGGCTTCCCGTACAATTTGTACTTAAGGTATATAACAAAATATTTCTAATTTACTAAGGAAGTCTAACACTATTTGCAAGAAACAAAATGTTATTTATTCGTTTCGATCTTTTTATTATCGTGAGAGAGAGAGAGAGAGAGAGAGAGAGAGAGAGAGAGAGAGAGAGAGAGAGAGAGAGAGAGAGAGAGAGAGAGAGAGAGAGAGAGAGGATATTCAATATGCCTTCTTAAAATGTCAATTAAGATTCTTATTTCAAGATGGATGGATAAGATATCGCGTGCATTCTGATACAATCAGGAAATGACGATATCAGATGTAAACTTTTTGTGTAGTTTGATGGAGGAACGCCAAGGCCAGTGCTGCCATCTGGTGCTTCAGCGGTCAAACTTTAATCATCTCTACAAACAGCTTCGGTGTCTTTGACGATAGGTAAAATCACTGCACTACGCCGTTTATAAGTCAAGGAATGAGATCTAAATGTTTATCAGGTCGAGATTTGTCTCTATCGACATTCTCGGAATAGCCATAAACATGATTTAAGTTTCGGATACACAAAAGTATTTTTTACAGCACAGTGCTCTGTAAGAGCCTTTGCTACACAAGACCAATTATTACAAAAGTGTTTTTAGCAACAATTCATGACGTTAAATAGTTTTGTCTTATTGATGCAGAATTCAAGAGCTTTTAAATACATGCATCGCATGGCATAAAAGATCTTTTTTCAAACCAGAATATATTGATTACTTGGCAAATGCTAAATGTTTAAATCATTAAAAACATGTTTGAGACCTGCAAGAGAAAAACAATCATCTCTAACCAATATGTATGCAAAACGTACTCATACGAATTTGGCAAACAGAAAAAGTCGAAAGTTATAATAGACATTGGTACTTTTTCTTTAGTACTGCCTTCTCTCTAGCTGAGTTTCCGCATTCTGTTACATCAAGACGATTGAAATAGTCCCATCGCACAAATTATTAATTTTAAGATTCATCTTTCTTTAGTAATCTATTCCAACACAGGTTGCGTATATTGATTTCTTTGCTTTTTCAATCTTTTCCAGGAGAACAGTTGTGATAAAATGTCTATAATGTAAAGTTCTCAGTTCATGCATTGTAGGAACAAATGGCATGGGGTTCAAAGCAGAGTACAGATAGCAGATAATTTCACTGCCTGACAGTTTTCTTCAAAATCATGCGACTACTCGCGATCTTGTTTCAAACAACAATAATGGTTTAATCAGTCACTGAATTAGTGTCATTTCCAAAGGACATATTGTATGATAATAGGAATTACTTAAATAAGATGTATTCAATTTCCTTGCGTTATCAGTACATTGGCCAAACAATTAAATCAATTATCAGTACATTGACGCAATTAAACCAATTATCAATATATTAACCCAGTTAAGCTAATTATCATGATATTGACACAAGTGTCTGAAACCAATTATGTGTTTACTGTGAGTTCGGCATGCCGTATGTATGGAGAAATAACATAGTTTTCATACAGAAAGCTAGATCCCTTCTCTGTGCTACCGATTCTTGTTATCCTTTGAAACCAATGGAGAGACATGTTTTACGTATGCAATCAATGTTTTTATACTTGAATATTTACAGTTGAAATTCCAGAGATTCTACGTGTATGTATTTTTTAATTTAAAGTTTTAAATTACCTTGTTCTTTCTCCATCTAAAGTAATGAACTCACTTATCAAGAAATTTTTATTTAACTTCAAAAGCTTTTTCTTTTATATTTATCTTACTATTTTCCTTTGAGTTTCGTATGAATGTCAACGGGTATTTTGTTGTTTAATGTCGCCTTTCTGAAACGATTGAGTTGAGCATTAAATTACAAGTGACGTGGGCCAAATTTGCCAAGAATTGTGACTTAAGTTCCGAAAACATAAGATAAGGGTTATAGTTTTATTTACGTTTATATGATTTCATTTGACAAAATTTAATGCCAAAAGTAGACATTGAATCAATGCATAAAATGCAATTCCACATGAAATGTGAAGACACAAGGTAAATTTACTTTGATAGTGTAGCAGAGTTGAAACTAACTATTCTATAATAATAATAATAATAATAATAATAATAATAATAATAATAATAATAATAATAATAATAATAATAACAATAATAATAATAATAATTTGAGACTACACATGCATAACCTTTCGGTATAGAAGTGTAGTGCATGATAGTAGAATATGTTATTTTTTTTGTTTGTTTATATCCTATGTATACATTGGATTGTGGATGTGTTTACCATCTGCAAATTCATAATGCATTAGGAAAAATGTAGCCATTCAATACATTTTAATTTCATGGTTGTAGAAGGCTACGAACTGGGAGCTTCAAATGAATTATCACACAGTGCTCTAACAGTTTTATCAACGTCAAGGTCATATATTATCAAAAACTGATATAGCAAATATATCAATCAATTAAGCATTTTCACCGAATGCAAATAAATTGAAATGATGCCGAATCGGAATGGATGTCTTCCGGGGTTTTTTTTTTCGACTAATGTAATGCTTATAATCACTTCATGTACTGTGTCGAAAGAAACGGTTTTCTTGTTAGAAAACCGAAGTGACGATCGGTTTAAAAATTTATGGTAGCAAATTATTTTTTTTTGTTGACATAAGTACATATTTGATGAGTTTGATGTACGCCTTTCTTTGAATGCTTGTTTCAGTTGGATATAGTACAGTAATTATGAATACTCATTCTTTCATCGATCTCCATTAATGAATGGATCTACCCAGTCATATCTATCAATCACTATTTCTGTCTGGATGAGTCTTTACTCCTTCATTAATCTCTCCGTTAATAGATAGATCTACCCAGTCGTATATATCAATGTCACTCTATCTGTATGATTCTTTATTCTTTCATCGATCTCTCCATCAATGGATAGATCCACCTAGTCGTATCTATCAATCAGTCAATTTATCTGTATGGGTCTTTTTCCTTTCCAATATGCCAACACTGTTCGTCCTTGTTGACCGTTTGTCCACATGTCATCTAACTGTTGATATAAATCACTTCCAACACAAAAGCTTTTTTAACAAGAACCCGGATTACATCTTTTAATATATGCAATGTTAATATAACATATTCTCGTGATAAAGTTTTACGTTTAATGAAATATATGGTATGGTCCTTCCTGAAAATATAAGATCAATTCACTGTAGAACAAAGACTATTGGCATACTGAACCATCTGACAAGAGCCGAACATACAGATGAAAAAGGTATCTTTACGTAGGTAATGTGTGTATGTGTGTGTGTGCGCGCGCATTAATGAACTTTTCAATATCGGAAAGTGGCTGTCAGGTAAGCAGTATATATATATATATATATATATATATATATATATATATATATATATATATATATATATATATATATATATATATATATATATATATATATGTGGTCTTGAGCGGAAATGGCTGCCAAAGATCCATCCATATACAACCTACTGTTTACTTTCCTTCTCCACAAACAATCCATTATATATCCTGGTGGTGACCAGTTATTAGACTTGCATGAGATATAAACCGAGACTCACTCTCTCTCTCTCTCTCTCTCTCTCTCTCTCTCTCTCTCTCTCTCTCTCTCTCTCTCTCTCTCTCTCTCTCTCTCTCTCTCTCTCTCTCTCTCTCTCTCTCTCTCTCGTTAATGTACAATGACTGTATATTATAAGGTTTGATTCTACACCCTGTATATAATATACCGGTGCTCCTGTAAATTGCTTCACACCATGTGGGATGGCTGGCTTTATAAAGTTTAGCAAAGAAAGTAGATTATGCAGTGTAGAATATCGTCAGTACAGTCAAAGTAACCCCGTCAACGAGTAGTTAATTATTTATATGTCTGTGCTACTTCACTCGTTTTATCGGCTTTAGAAACGTTTAGCAGATTCATCCAATTAAACCGGTTTTCTAAATTTTTCAACTAGCACGTTACCACCCGTTAATTTTAGTTTGAAAAACTCTTGATCAACCACTTCCTATCTACTACATAAATTATGGAGAAAAAAAACCAATGACCACAGGACTAAATCATTTTATGAACAACGATAGAGAAATGCACTTCACCAACGGCCACTGACCTAAAAATTAACATTTTTTAAAAAATATCTAGAAGCCACTGATATTCAAGATAGTGATTCCCATATCTATCTATCTATCTATCTATCTATCTATCTATCTATCTATCTATCTATCTATCTATCTATCTATCTATCTATCTATCTATCTATCTATGTGTGTATGTCTGTCTGTTTGTCTGTCTGTCCATATATCTATTGACTTTAGACCTTTAAGAAAAATACGGATCTTTGGCCATCACGTTAGGTACTCATTTTTCAAACCCTAGACCACTGACCTTCATACTAGGTATTGATTTTTAAATTTCAATATAAGCCATAGGCCACTAACATTGGAACTTGCATCAAAATCTGTAGACCATTCAAAAGTTTTAATTTTGTTTTAGCAAAAGAAAATACGCAGACCAATCAATATCAGCATTTTTGAAAAACCATAACTCGTCTACACCTACTATGCACTAATTTTCATTTAAACATCTAGAAATTTTGAAAAGTGTCTCGCAGCGTGGTGAATTCTCTCTAGATCGATCTATGTTAAACGAGGAAAGGGGAAGCGGTCTATATATATATATATATATATATATATATATATATATATATATATATATATATATATATATATATATATATATATATATATATATATATATATATATATATATATATATATATATATACCCACCCGTTTTATTCTTTTCACATCTCTAAATCCAAACATCTATGCAACATTTTATATGAACATTTATGGACTTAATATTTAATAAATTAATAATCAGCAGACTGATTCATTTATGTTACCTTGTTTTAAGCAACAGTTAATAAAGGAAATAGCAACTTAAATTTAACAGGATCAAATATATATATATATATATATATATATATATATATATATATATATATATATATATATATATATATATATATATATATATATACACAGACCACTAAACATTTCAAGTATATATTTAAAAGTAGATAGTGATTCAGTGAACATATGTATGTATGGATATGTATAACAACAAATTATGAACAATAAGCGAAGTCAATTAAGCAGAGCAGTATGTGAGTCAACATCAGGAGGTGGGATATGTAATTGACACTGATCAGATGAAAGTATATACGAGTTAGTGACATCACTATATAGATTTGATATAGATACTTTCAGATCGAAAACTTTTAGGATGCTGAATACTATTGATAGATAAAGGTTTGAATCTATCGAGCATTAATATAGACCTCAAGCAGTCTAATATAATTTGTAATAACTTTCATATTCTCACACACCATGACTGAGATATAATAATGGAAGAAACAAAACACGTTTTATTGATAGCTGACTTATAGAACTTTAATCTGTACATCAGGACTTCGGAAAATAATCACCAGCTTATGTGTTAAGTTCTTACAAACAACAGTATTAATATAAACTTAAAAAGTTGAATGCTGTAGAAAAATGTCAGCTGAAGAAATTAAGAAAACGGTTTAGAGGCTAAGCGTGAGGTCATCCGATGAAAAAATGGGATGAACATAGATCTTTCTTCAAGATAGCCACGGACTAAATGACGACGGAAAATCATTTCTGAATCGGAATGTGTAATATATAATTTAGGTGCTCAAACGCAAAATACAACTATTACACAGTTGAAAACTAAGAAATACTTCAGGTATTGTGAATTAAATCCCAAATAGTCCTACATGTCTAATCACAAGCCCGGAAGCATAAAATCTTCCTAATGTATTCAATAGTCTTGAATGCCATGATGCACCAATAATCTTGAATTTCTTAATGTGCATACATTATTGAATGCCCTAATATCTTGTATGAGCTCACAATAATCCTAAAGTAATCTCAGTCTAGAAGTCACTGAGCGCTTTATAATACCAATGAATAATTTAAATAATTATTATGAAATTATATCTTAACAAAAGTGCAAACGATTCCATAGACTGATCCTAAAACAAATTGAAAATTTGCTATATCCCTATTTATATATCTTTGACTTGACCTAAGACGTAATAAATGTCATGGAAAACTAATTATTTCCGATGGAAAATTCCACTAACCCTTAAACAAGGTTAGGCCTTAAACTGAAATCATTTAAATATCCTGTTTTACTACATACATTCATGCTAAAAGTCAGGTATTGATTGACTTAATTTAACAGCTTGATCTCCTTCCAATTTGCCTTGTAATTCTCCTTCCTTTTGCGGCATGCATAATATAGAAGGCATATATTAAAGTCTCTGTTCTTTAACTTGCTTATTACATTGTTCGTTTTTGTTAATTACTTTCATTTCAATTTCCTTAAAAAAAAAAAACACTTATAGGTTGTCTGATTGTAATTGATGGCTCTAGAACGTCTTCAGCAGGTTGTTTGATTAAAAGTTCTGACTCTGGATTATGCTGGTTCTAACCATTGACTGTAATGCTTGCAATTGTGTACTTCCTCAATGCCGACTAACTTTTAACGCTGTATTTTTCTTCTTTTGTGAAATTAACTTTTAAAAAAGCGCGCTTCCGCTTGGATTCTATATAGCAGAGATCTGGATAATTTTTCCAATTTGTTTGTAATACAATGTTCTATTTTCTGTCTTAAAATTTTATTTATGTTACTCATTGTCACTTTAATTCTTTCAAACCTTTTCTGTAGTATAATAATTTGTTAAGAGTGTAAAAACCATAAAGAACTTATGGTTTTGCGAATTGAATCCAGAATAAGCCACGAATTAATGACACGAGCTCTGGCTATAAATAGTTCTGAATAAAACTCAGTTCAAGTCCCCAAGAGTTCCAAAATTGAAGACGATGACGTGTCTATTATGGGCTACGAAGCACTGTGTCAACAGTCTTTTGTTGAATCAAGGAAATATTATTCCAGGTTTAAATTCAGTATAAATTCAAGTGAATATCTGTATCCAAGAATTTCTCAGAGCACTTTTGTGTTTCCAATGATCAATAATTTGAAGAAAATAAAATTCAGCCCAAACTGTTACTACATAATACAACTTAAAGTGCTAGATGTTAAAGTACGACTGGTAAAATCCTCACAGTAGCAAGATAACATAGTTCTCTGTTTGACCTCAGGTCACAAATTAGCATTTTCTAGATACAACCATTACCTAATGGGAAACTTTCTAAAATTATCTAATGAGCCTTGTTTGTCTACAACAGAAACATCTATAAAATTCACTTGGGAATCTCCAAGACTCTGACCCTTATTAACGTATTTACGCCTTCTTGTTTACTTAAATAATATTATGTTATTGAGTTCATACACATAGAGAATAATGAAGCTATTATTAATTGTTTACATAAATGGAAAAAATAATTAAAAAGTCAATCAGGTCAAGCAGAAATGAATTTAATTCTGAACAAGGTCAAGTCCAGCAAAAGTATTATATTACAATAACGCGTAATAAAATAAAAAGGTAAAACTATCAGACAAAAATATACATAACAATCTAATACAATGTATCTCAAAATAATAGTCTCTCTTTGCTCAATGTCATTTTCTAATTTCATAAAAGATGATTTCATGTTCAGAGAAATTTTGCAGCGGAACCTGTGGTATATAGGATGGCTTACAATGCGAGACTATTGAGAAAATATTCACTGAGTATAGTGATGTAATAGTCAAGTAAGATGACTTCTTTTAAACCCCGGAAAAAATATGTCAATCCTGATATTCCGTCCCACACAGTCCAATGGAAGCTGTTCTAGGGAAGCAATTCTATCCAGTGGGCTTTATCAATAATCAATAGTCCTAAAATTATCATTTTTATATGTGAAATAAATTACATGATAAAAATGGAGTCATCTACATACTTGTTGTTCCTGTCCTCAACTTAATTCTATCAATGAAATATAACACATAAATACTAAATGCACATGATGTAAATATTGAGTAAATATACTAAATCTTAGTGGTATCGTAGTGGGAAACAACAGAACCAGAATATACAACCAAGCAAAATTTACACATCTGGAAAAGCTTAAAATATGACGCTCATTGTTTTACCCCAAAATTATATTTCTCACTAATTTTTTAATGGAATACTATATATCGCTTTTAAAATTGTTCACTAAAGATATATCGAATAAAAGCGTTCAACACAGTTGCACATAATTTGCTGGCTAAAAAATACCATAATCGGAAGAAAACGAAATTACAAAATTATTTCACTAGTGTTCCAACAAGAAGAGAAAGGCGAATTATTGATCAATATAAAGATACATTTGTCACAAGCAAGACTAGTTTAATAAACGAACAGGAAACATATTTAGACATACAATGGATTTGTGATAAATTAAATTATGTAACTTTGCGTGTTGATAGATTTAGAGCAGTAAAATGAAGTTAATAACCTTTTAAGTTTAGGTAAAAATATTAACGCTTGCATTAATATGCAAAATAAAGACTATTTTAAATTAATTATAAACAACCTTTGAGATCATCTGTAGAGGACACAAAAAATATATGATAAATGTAAGCATTGGTATAATAAATGCACAATAAACATACCACATTACAAACAAAATGAAAAAATGTAATATTTCTGTTAATGTTTATGAAGCAGTCAAAACTTCTGTTAGAGTAACAGAAAGAGGAAGGAGTATCATTCAAATATGTAAACTATTTATAATGAAAATAATTCTTATCATTGTTAAATATAGGAAGTATGAAAATTGGTTTCAACCTAAATAAACGTAGCATTGTTGTAAGAAGTCCTTGAAGTTTTCTTGTTTAAAGTTTAGTTACAATTAGAACATACAATAGTACGCAACTAAAGGACTAACACAACGAATGTACACCAGAACGGAGTGTTTATTATTTAATTGAAAACAACGAAGATTATTTATATTTCATGTGATTATGAGAGAGACTTTGAGCCTATAGGTAATTCTTGTTAGGTCCATAAATAAGGACATAAATACATCATAAATAATATAAACAAAAAAACCCCACTCACCATCAGGAGTTTGTTGTTACCTTGAAAATATTCATAACAACTGCAATCCTATTAAATTAAAGATGAGCAGATATTCTAATAACTTTACCAAAATTTGCAATCGACATTAAACAAAACCTGTTTATTAGGAACTGAGTCCAAGAAAAGCTAGTAAAATGTTATTCAGACAAAACACTTACAACATTATTTGAAAAATCTAAAGGCATTCGTAACGTATTGGTATCCTTTAGTGCCAGAAGGCTGTGCAGTTGCGCTCTAAAGTAGTCGGATAGTTGACGAGCAGCGTCTGCTGTGTCTGAAAAGACCCATATGGGAGTGACAGCTTCCATACTTAATTGTGGTGCTTTGGGTTGCCACATTGTGGTGCATCTTATTCGTTTTGCGGGCTCGATTTTTCTCTGATAATTGTAAATGTTGTTTATCGCCTATCTGAAGTCCTTGGTGGAGCTTGTGCCACCAGCTACTTTGGTCTTTTGCAAGTGCTTCCCAGTTTTCCACACTGATGTCCAAAGCACTGATATCTTCTCGCAACGATAGATGAAGAAAAGTGGGTGCCTGGAGGTCTTTTGCTGAAGTCCAGTTCGTCACAGCGGATGTCATTGGGTATGTGTCCATCAAACATCTACATTACTAGGTGCGAGCATAGTGGTCATGATCTGCTGCCATGGACAAACATCCTGAAAAGCAAGATTGGTACATTTGTATTATGGTGCGTTAAGAGACCTTATAGTAGCTTCAAACCTTCTTGCTCAGAGTTCTGAATTAAGATATAGGTTGTCAGTGATGGTTGATCCAAGGTATGCGAACGTGCAGACAACCTCAAGTTTGTAGCTGCTGATGTTGATGGAAGCTGTCTCGTCAATAGCTTCACCCATAATAACAGTCTTTTTCAGGCTGACGGTGATCCCAGAGTTCTGGCAAGCGTGTGAGAATCAGTCAGCGAGGATTTGGACTAACCCTGTGTGTGTGTGGCTTGTCAGTGCAGCATCGTCAGCAAAGAGTAGTTTGCCAATCTTGGTTTTGGCTTTGAGACGTTATAGGTTAATAGTCTTTCATCTGACCTGATGGCAAGGTAGATTACCTCGGTTATTGAGCCAAAGGCGTGTTTCAACAGTAAATGAAGAATATCCCGAACAGGTTCGTGGCAGGAACACAACCCTGTTTTGACTGCAGTCTGGCCCAACTGCAGACCAAGTAGTGATCCTTGTTGCATTCAGTTCTTTGGATTCTGCGAGTGATAAGGACGCTTTAGAGGATGATACGCGTGGTGATGATCCAATCCAGTTGGTGTCGATGGACCAATCTTGGATATAATCTTATTTTCTGTTGAGGCTTTGTCGAGAAGTACTTCTTTGTGAAGCAGAGGTTATGAAGGCAGCAAAGTTCATGTAGTCTCAGCAAATTGTCGTTCTTCTTGCAAGTTTTACCATATCCTAGACAAGTGAATCATGAGCCAATATCAGCAGTTGCTCGTACGTTGCAATTCCCTAACAAGCACATGTATTCATGATTTGGTATTACGTTGATAGTGACCTCGTGTCTGTTTGTTTTGGCAGAAGAGTGAAGTGTTGGGATGTACAGACTCACAAGGTTTAAGGAGCTCTCAAACTTTAATAGACGCGCATTACCCAGACAACTTTTAAAAATGGCACTAACAGCTGTCTCGCTTGGCGCTCAGCATTAAGAGGTTAGTGTTACGACTGGTCGGCCTGGTGTCAGGATAATGTGACTGGGTGGGAAATCATGCTAAGTGTCTCCGGCAAGATGCCCCAGTGCTAGACATCATTATAAACTGTCACACTGCAGACGTATTAGCGATATGACTGAAAAATTGTTAACGCTACGGTAAAAATATAAATCTTACACACACACACACACACACACACACACACACACACACAATTTATTCTTTGTTTCCGTCATTTTATTGCCTGGTACATTAATTTCAGTCCACTAGTCGAGTATAGACTCCATGCTCCAAGTACCAATTAAAGCAAGCAGACCTCGCCGGGGCATCAATTATTATTTGGTAGCTGACCAGTAATGTGGTGGGCGTTATAAAGACAACCCTCGTAATCCATTCCGGTTACTGATTCTTCCTGTGTTCTGTTGACGCTGTGAGGCGAGGCTGATATGACCTCTCCAGGGTAGAAGACTGGGCAAGTGAATTAGGAGACCTTGGATTACCCGAGCATCAGTTCCACACACACCCACCACCGGCAACACTTGTACAGTCCAAAGGAATAGGAGAACCATTATTATCTGGCTGTTGACCTATTGAGGTGTGGGGAAAACCCCAAATATTCGTCTGCGTTCGTAGACGTTCCGGAAAGCGTATTCCTCCTCTGCCTATTCTGTCGATCGACTTTTTAATTTTCAGGTTCTTCATGTCAGTAGATAAACAAGCCAACCAGACTCATTACGTTTAGCTCATCAGCTAACACTCATTAGAATATGACCGCAAACTATCACAATCGGCTATTTGAAGCCAGCAGTACGATTTGAATGCTGGGTAGGACCAGTGCATTATTCCACCCAGTGGTGTAGTTACAAGAAAGCAAAAGGTGCTAACTAGCCTTAACACCCCAATAACCCCCTAAAAATCCCTTTATGATTCCATTAGTATTTGTACCACTTCCATACAAAGTAAAGGAATCTGACGAAGAAGGCAAAGCAACTTTTTTCGTTATGTCATGCGTACATACAAACAAAGTTGATGAATTTGACGAAGATGACAAAGCAACCTCTTTCATTTCATCCTACTTACATTCAAACGAATTTGAGGAATCTGATAAAGACGACTAAAACTATAAAACATACCCACATTAGACTGTAAATTACAAAGAAAGAGATCAAGCTGATTCAACTTGACACGGATGGCCCACATATACAAGTTTTACATCTAAGCAGTGTAATGTAAAAAATAAATACCCAAAACATATTTAAATATTTATTCATAAAATATATGGATTCGTTTTTCAACGAATTATTAATGCCTTTTTAAAAACGATTTAAAATATATCACGTTTAGTAAAGACTTCATTGTCGATTGAGTCTAGACTCACTGTGACGACATTGTTTCTTATGGAAAGAACAATAGCAATCGAAGACAGTTTTCGGTTTATGAGTCAGTCATTAAAACGACTTGCTAAAAATTTAAAGTATGATACATTCAAAGAAAGAACCAAACGTGTAGAGGATATTTAACATAGATTTACGAGCAAGAATTATTGTCAATGCAAAATATATTGATCCCGTTGAATGTTTGAACTACCATCAATCGAGAAAGTTTAATCAAAACGTACCAGATCTGGAATTAGCAGAACGGATTACAAGTGTGTAAAATATATTGTAAAGAATTTAAAGTTAAGGTCTCACGATTCCTACATAAACGAGATACTTTATAGTTGTATAATACATTTGAAGAAAATATGTTTTTGTGAATCAATGATATAGACTTAGACCCAACTAATTGTTTCCAGAACAAACTCAGAATACGAATGTACAAAAACAAGTTGTAATTAGAATTTCTAACAGATATGTGTTTAATGATTGAATCTGGAACTAGAAGATCAATATATATCTTACCTAATCTATCATACGTAATGGACACTCCACAGCAAATAATAAATATTATGCCAATGAGAAGAATACTATAAAATAAAATGTCTGGATATTATAATGAAACCAAGCTTCAAGTCTTTACTATATAAATAGGTAAGAACAATAGGGTTGCGCCATGTGCAGCCAATGCCCGTAAGTAACTTTAAATGGGTAGACAAGCAATAGATAAATGAGTGATAATATTTCTTTTGGTGTAATTCTGGAAACATACATAACGACAGATTTGAGACTATTTGAAAGGACGGAAGAACTATTTCCTGGGGCGAGGGTATCTACACCACATAAGAAATGTATCGTACATAAGAATGGTTCAAAACCTTCAGTACCTAAAATGTTATGTGTGTTAAAGGACAAATAAAAATATATTATTCACTATCTTAATTTATAATTGTAAGTTCAGCCTGAACAAATCTAGCAAAGATTCGAAAAGCAGTCATTTTCTATCAAGAATCGTGTTAAAATAACACATACAACTTAATACATGTTAAGACAAAATGTAAGCAGTGAGTTGTATAGGAGTTTTGTCCTTAAGATTGCTATTGAATAAGTTTGTATTTGAAAATAGATAGAAAAATTAAGAAAGAGAACTAATGTAAAATCTAGTGCTGACGAAACGAAATGTTTAAACTTTTAAAGGATAATTTATTTTGCCACGAGAGCAATAAGATATGAAGATATGATATTATTTGTTTTAAAGAAAAAGTGTAATCAGTCAAACAAAATTATGCTGTCTTTAAAGATACAGGAAAAGAGTTGTTGATGTATAATGTTTATTACAACAAACACAACAACCAATATAGTGACTAAATCAAACTTTTATTGACTGATTAAAAATGATTTATTAACGTTGCCACAGACAAAATGGTATGAAACAAAATACAAAAATACAGAATTTGTTAAGACACTTATGATTACAAAAATGATAACACACACATCCATCCATCCATCTATATATATATATATATATATATATATATATATATATATATATATATATGTATATATATATATATATATATATATATATATATATATATATATATATATATATATATATATATATATATATATATATATATATATGTATATATATATATATATAACTTATGATTGAAATGTTTAAGGAATTTTCATTAAATATATTTTATTCTTATAATTCAGATGTCTATTATATTAATAAGGTTATTATTGCTAAGTAAGGCTCAAGTTCTGCAGTTTGTTATGTTCATATTAGCATCTGTATCAACATGTCTCATTCATGTGACATAATCAAAACAAAAAGAAACGTATTGATATCCTTTTCGCTCACAGAGCCGATAGAACAGATATAATTATGTCGTACCGGATACAAGTAGTCTCCAAATCATAAGCCTGATTACAACTTCAGTAACTTCAGATATTTTTTAAGAGTGATTATAAATCCCAAATTTTAACATATAATACACCGAAACACTTCTGCACCAGTGCTTTCTGCATAAGCTACTCATTACTACCTCGGGGCCATTTGTTATTGCACATTGCTGTTTTTTTGTCACGCACGTTGGAAGACATAAACGCCAAAAAATGTTGCTAGTCATTGAGTATAAATATAACCACTACCGTAAGTAATCCTTATGCCATTCCTCAGTATTCGTCCAAAATTGTTCACAACTGATTTTATATGCATCTTCATTAACCTTAACATCGAGATATATGAAAGCAAAAACTTTCTGATACAAAATTAAATACATGGTCTTGGCCTTACCATTATAACTTGTAAATATCGATCAGGTCTTATGCTGCATTTGTAGTACCTAACGCAGTTATATGTTTGATCAAGATGCTTAAACATCCCGTGTGGTTTTCCCTACATGTGATGAATAGCATATTTTTCATAATTTTCCCTCCTGTGTATTTAGTTCAATTTTCTTAGCGTCTACTTGGGTCTCCAACTCCTTCTAACAATAACCAACATAAACCCTAACACCCATTATAGCTACAATGAAAAGATATTCATAAGTGACTAGTTTATCAGAAGGCTGGTAGACGTTATGACATTGAGATTGCTTAGGGTTTTTCTTCAAAAATGGCATTGAGATGAGTAGAAGAATGCTGACAATGAACTTTATCCAAATTATTTAAATATCAAATAAACAAACCTCTCCTAATTATTTAAGTAATCAAGTACCTTCATCTTTGTTTCATTAAATGTATTGGTGTTTTCAATATTTCCTTAAGCAAATACTCACTTTATAAGATCTATGATGATCCAGTAACATTACAATATACTTACTTCAAATGATGTATTTCGTTACAATTGCTTCTGTTGGACATCAATGACAAAATTTCAAAACCTAAGGAACTGAAATTTAAATGTTGTCTCAAATTGTTTTAATAAAGAAAAAAGTTTCCTTTATATAATATGCTTGAAATGCTTTTCTGTTTACAATATCTTAGTCATATTTACTTAATAAACGAGAGATTTATTGCTTACTAATAATCGAATATAGCAACAAAACCAAATCTAGCATTAGTTATCATGCTTACGTTTAGAAAACAATGTAAGCCGGAATTATTTAAATTTATAAAGTAACTCTCGATCTGACTTATTGTTTGACGTATTGAGCAAAATGAAATGGAGCATAGTAAGCTACATGAGTGGTAGATACTGTTTTGGGTATGTGAAAATAGAGAATATATCAAAGAAACCGTATAATTGATCACTACTTCTTAAATATGGATATTGGTCAGTGTTTGTTTTGACAATAACACCAATACTGCTGTAAAATGAAAATCAAATAAAATTAAATTCCAGGCAGTTATCGTAAGCAATCTGAGATTTATTCAACCATTTATTATAATTATCTTACCTTTTTTAAAACTAATATAATCAGTTCAAAGTGTCTATACTCCCTTGCCTGTGTTGAATTTCGTTAATGCCTTCTCTGTTTCTAATAAAAGTGTATCAATTCTTGCATTGAATGCTAACCTTTCTTTTACATATATCATTACTCATTAAATAATTTTGCTATATCCTTTCGTTTGTGTTTTAATAAAATCTTTTTACGTAATTTGCCAATACTTCCTTGGACAAGAACAATACTAATAAGACGCTTTATATCTGTATATTCGTTACTTAATTTTAGAACTTTTGTTTTCCAGTATACAGTAACTATTTAAGAGTGACTTAAATCTGATCCTTTAATGATTGTACTTAATCAAATACATCGCCGATTAATTGTAGTATATAGTAAATTGTTGAGAGTGACTTATATATGAGCCTTTAAAGATTTTACTTTATCAAATACATCGCCGATACATCGTAGTGTATAGTAATTTGCTGAGAGTGCCTAATGTCTGATACTTGAAAATTTTACTTTATCAAATACATCGCCGATTAATCGTAGTATATTGTAACATGTTGAGAGCGACTTAAATCTGATCCTTTAAAGATTTTACTTTATCAAATACATCGCCGATACATCGTAGGTCGCTTTCATTGGTCCAGTCATACTTATAGTCCCATTAGTCATATTTCGCAAGTCGGCTATCTTCCAATTGACTTCCGCAAGGTCATGTCAAGGTCACGCTTTTTCTGCATCTAGTTTGGTATTAGTAATTATGTATTCTTTTAATTTGTTACAAAATCTTTACAAATGCCATCTAACCTTTTATTTTCGTCATCATTCAGTGTCATCTCCTACTTTACTTCTTTCTTTGAATAATCTGACGCTGGCTGCAAAACACCATGACCTTCTTGAGATCTCGTTACTGTTTCCATGTTAAGCTCTAATGAAGCTATATGTGATGTTATTAATTTTTTCTTCAAAATTTTTTCACATCATTTCTACCAAAAATTAAATAATGTAACATGGATATCAATCTTGTATTTGTTAATTGTTATTCATTTAAAATATCTTTCTTACTTTCATCAGTTTGGGGTTTTTTTGTTGTTGCGACTTTTCAGGTTTTAGTTACTCTTTATTAGATATTCTTTTTCAGATGTGTTAATCATTTATCAGCTTGTTATTTTTATATTTTCATATCTTTCAAATTGTTTTCATCCAAAGTCTCACGTATCCGTCCATCAATGCGTCTTTGTTCGAACATGCTCCTAGCTGTATGTATTCGTCCATCAACATGCCTTTGTTAGAACTTACCAGCTGCTGTACATATTTGTCCATCTACATGTCTGTTTTCTAACTCTCTAGCAGCTGTACGTATTAGTCCATTAGCAAGCCCTTGTTCGAACTTACTAACATCTGTACATATTCGTCCATCAAAACGTCCTTCTTCGAACTTTCTAGTAGCTTTCGTCCATCAACACGTCCTTGTTTGAACTTATTAGTAGCAGTACGTATTATTAATCAAGTCTTTGCTCGAACTTACTAACTGATGTACATACTTGTCCATCAACAAGTCTTTGTTAGAACTTACAAACAAAGGTACATACTTGTTCATCAAGTCTTTGTTCGAATTTCCTTGCAGATGTACATACGTGTCGATCAACAAGTCTTTGTTCGAACTTACTTGCAGATGTACATACTTGTCCATTAACAAGTCTTTGTTAGAACTTACAAGCAAAGGTACATACTTGTTCATCAAGTCTTTGTTCGAACTTACAAGCAGCTGTACATATTCGTCCTTAATACGTCCTCGCTCGAACTGTTGTACGTATTAGTCCATAAGCACGTCCTTGTTCGAACTTACTAATACCTGTACATATTCGTCCATCAACACGTCCTACTTCGAACTTTCTAGTAGCTTTATTTCATCAACACGTCCTTGTTTGAACTTATTAGTATCAGTACATATTCTTCCATCAAGTCTTTGTTCGAACTTACTCGCAGATGTACATGCATGTCAATCAACAAGTCTTTGTTCGAACTTACTTGCAGTTATGCATATTCGTCCATCAACAAGTCTTTGTTCGAACTTGCCAGCGCTGTACATATGTGTTCTTAACGGGTCCTTGCTCGAACTTACTAGCAGCTGAACTAGATACCCTTCCATCATCACGTCTTTGTTGGGACTTGCTAGCAGTTGTACGTATTTGTTCATCAACACGTATAATCGCTATTTCCTCATAATGATATTAATGCTATTTTTGGAGTGATTTATATTTAATACAAATAAAAAATGAATTTGAATGATATATTCTAAAATGTCCTTAACTGGCCTACCAATGAAAGCTATTACTTTGGAGAAAGAACATATACAAAATTTAAGGTTTCTAAAATTCGTATACTCTAGTAATTTAGATTTGTGGTTGGTTATCTTCTATGCAACTATTGCTCTGAAATATTACACTTTGGCGATATGTATCTAACATTAAATATATGAGCTATCTTCAATGACGTCATTAACAGTTATTCTGTCTTTATTTATGTATATTTCGAAATTAAGGAAACCATCTGGTGTTAATATGATTTCGCTTCATTGATATCGTTTATATAACATAATAATTTTTTATCATTTAAAAGATTGTAATAGCCTAAAGTATCATACCGTGGTCCATAATTACAAAGAAAATGATGCGTTTAAGTCTTTTTATTTACATAAATTAATTCATAAAAAATAGCTTTTTTTATACATGGCGCTTATTATCACCATATATTTAACTATTCGTTAGATATTTTGATAAAGCAAGATTTTAAAAATTAAAACAGGTCACCTAAAACGTTCTGAATGCTTAAGTATATTACACCTGTACAATGGCGTATCGAAATTTATAGGACGTACTGACAACCTAGAGCTTCTGTTAGTGGTATGTTAGTGATCTATTCTGGCAAATAAATAAATAATATCCTTTATTATGTATTTTTAGTCACCAAAACTGTTTCCTAAATTTAAACTTAAGACAAAAAAAAACGATCGATTATAGGCTTGGATATATACCGTATTTAGCAAAAGACTAAATCGATCAATTATAGGTGTTATTATGTAAATGCAATTTGTATTGTTTGTTGGCTTTGCTCCATGATTGCACGTTATTTATACCTGTATTTTGCACTTGACCTATCATAATAGATTAAATGTTCAGATCGTTCTTAACAAAGGTCAGCATATTTTCTTGTATCTGATCTTAGGACATTAGTGTTTCACTCGGAAAAGCTTGATCTTTTTGACGTATTTGAATGTTTTCGTACGGAAATTGACATACATCCTGTCTCTGTTATTGTGTTTTTAACTTTTTAAATTAATGATTTTTACTTTAAAATTGCTTATTCATACGCTCTTTCTTGTTACCTAGTTTAAGCCTATAGAAATGTATCAGTATGGGCATATAATTTATTTAAAAATAGACTAAATCAATCTTTTCTACATATGGACATATGTTTTATTTAACAATAGACCAAATCGATCTATTATAAATATGGATTTTTACTGTATTTAACAATAGACTGAATCGATATATTATAGGTATGGAGATACAACCTATTTAACAATAGACTAAATCGATTTTTTATAGGTATGGAAATACAGCCTATTTAACAATAGTTAAATTGATATATTATAGGTATGGAGATACAACCTATTTAATAATAGACTAAATGGATCAATTATAGGTATGGAAATATAACCTATTTAACAATATACTAAATCGATATATTATAGGTGTGGAGATACAACCTATTTAACATTAGACTAAATCGATATGTTGTAGGTATGGACATATAATGTATTGAACTATATACTAGTAAATCAGAGCACGCTTTACTATAAGCATGTTTACTATGATTGTGTTTATTTGTATGATCCGCCTCGCTACCGAACACACTGTATTTTTATCCTTTGCTCTTGGTTTTAATAATTTTGAAGCGTTTATATAAAATGTGTTGTGAATTTGTGTGTACGATTTATAACTTTTCAGTCAAGTCTGAAGATCGGTGGGTTTTTTTTTCATAAACGTGAATGTCACTAGCCTAGTGTCTTGTAAAATATTTACAAAATCAGTGGCCAATAGTTAAGATCAGTAGTAAAAGAAGTTTTAAGGTTTGAAGATCAGTGATTTGGCGTTTGTTTGCAATTGTGAAAATCAGCTATGTATCTTGAATATAAGTTGTTTCGGGTTTTTCGTACCGTCTTGAAAATCACTGACCTATGCTGGGTTGTTTTCGTAATGTTTCGTAAGTTCAGTTGCCTAGGGTGAAGGTCTATAGTCTACGTGTTTTTAACAAAATTTTGAAGGTCATTTATCTTTTGTTTCCGTAAATATTGAGAGATTAGGATTGAGGTTTCCTAAAGTTTTCAAAAAATAAAAAGAAACAAAGGTATGATGACATATTCATATATTTTCAAATAATTAAAAGAATAAAACTAGTTGAAAGTGGATGAAAATAGCGTTACTGTTTTAAATTTGGGTGAATAGGTTAGGTTGTCTAGGAAGCATACATATGTAGGTAAACAAAAGAAAACCAACACAGGTGAATGAATAAGTCCAGAAATCTTGAAATTGATTGTTATCTTATATAGCGTCTAAGCAGAATTGTTTTATTTCCCAGTTTTAAAATGACGCTTCCAATATAGAGATCCAAACTCATTCGGCGAAAATATCATGTATAGTCAAACTACAGGACTACTTCAACAAGTGCGATGTGCAAAGCTTCCGCAAGCATTTCAACAAGACGTTTTCCTTTTTCTTTTAATCTGAGTCTAAAAACTATTGCTTTTTTCAAAACATTTGTTCTTTTTTTCTTTTAGGATTTAGTAAACTATTTCATATTGTCTACCTCTACCATCACCAACAGCCACCCCTCACCACCCACCCATTCAATACCTACATCCACCACACACATTGTCGTTCTAAGAGGCTTATGTTAGAGATAAAGCACATCAACATACACCAAGGGCTGAAGCAAGAACCAAGTGACCTGGGAAACAAATGTGAAATAAAGCGCCACCTAGAGCAGATTTATGTCGACCTGAGCTCTTGAAATGTCAGAGAAGTATATTTTCTGAAGTGCCACCATAAAATATTGGCTTTTAAAAAGCCATGAAACTGAAGGCCTTTAAGAGTTAGTTATGAAATGATGAATCGAAAAGCATGTATTTAGGTTGATCCTGCAAGAGAAAGCACTTGACTTTCGGGGCAAATGTTTCACAATAAGCTTATTCTTTAATGTAATGGCTATTCAAAATCTATTAACTTCAGTTGAACGTTTTCGCTTGATGCACTATTGTTGGCTATATTCATTGATTTTGGGTGGTCGAAATCTCATAAATTTAAAAACATAATGGTAATCACGCGGGTGAGGAACGCTTCAAGATGAAATACACGTGAATGAAATGAAAAACAAATAAATGCCAGACAAAAATATATTTGAAATAAGTTCATTATGTAACATTTTGCGACATTTAAACAACCTTCTATTTACCTCTCCTACTCCTTATCTGTAATACAGTCTCAGTGGAATTTCATAAAAATGAAAAGATGACAAACTGAAAATATTATGCCACATGTGCAGATATTCGAAAATTACAATTGATATGTTGGAAAAGTTTTATGTACGCGACATTTGACAGCCGTTGTTTTCTATATGCTTCTCATTAATGTTGCCTTGCAAAGCTTAGCTAGGAAACAAGTTGTGATGTTTCAAGTATGCGACATTGACAGCGATTGTTTCTATATACTACTACAATAATTCGCGGACGGTGGACAGATTAGCTCAACATGAATTTGAACATCTACTCACGTAATGGACACACGGTACTAATTGTATTGAAAAATGGGAGCCAGTCTAGAAATGGGTTAATATTAAATAGAGTATATACGGGTTTGCCTGACCAGGATTGGTTAAAAGTGTAAGTTATATCTTAGAAAAAAGTATTAAAATATTTCGAGACCTTATCCTAGCTGAAAGGGACATTATTCTATTGATGGAATTTCAGTCCTTTAATAGTCTTGTGTTGGGAATACTCATTACTAAAATTAGCACCTGATTTTTTGGTGCGGAATTGAAAGCACATGTTTCAAACACATGCAGATCCAGAAAATGCCGCGACTCATATCCTTTTTCTGCACAGAAGCTGACTTACAGGTTTCATCTATACTGATAAATATAGGTTTGTTCATGGACACTCAAAAGTTGTAAGTTATTGAATTTTTAATATCATGGTGTTTGCATAGTCTTACTATGGGAACTGAATTAGTACCGTGATTCCTAATGCCGACGAACTGATGAAAAAAAGTCCGGAGTTACGAACATTCAACTAACATTCACATCTGGTCTTTATATACGTTTGTGTCAATGTGCAAAGATGTTATAGGGTTTTGTTTAATCTACTGGTTTCAACCACCGAATCTGATCGTTGTTAGACGTACATCGGAGATTAAGCTCATTATTTGATAATCTTAGTTCAGTCGGGTTAGACATATAATCTGGAGAAAAATAGTTAAAAGATTTATATGCCATCATTCCTTTAAAATAAAGAATACGTTTTTATATGGGTAGCCATGCAGACTTGAACACAAAGCATTCGAGGGAGTCATAATTAGAAGTTTCTGTATCATTAGGGCTGCCGTTTTCAGGAGTCTATCAATTCATCACAGATTATAATTGAATACGTTTCCCCATAGGGTACAGCCGCCGTAGTCTATCGATTATAGGTTCGTTTGTTCAATCAAGGAATCAAATAAATGGGGGTGCATATTTTATATAATTATTTTGACATGATTTAGATCGTAGAAATATGCTTAAAATCATGCATCCCACAGCAAATCAATGATCATCGGATTGTAGTGAATCTTATCGACTAGAATGAAATTTTAATAAAATATAAAAGATTACTACATTACATTTATGCATGAAGATTTAAAAATGGATAAATTATGTATTTGTTTACAACATATACATGATACATCAATTGGAATTAACTGACCTGAGAATATTTTTCAGTTGACAGGTTTCTCATGGCTAAACTTCCTACAGCAGATTCAAAGATAGTACTTACATTCTAAACCCCACGATATTCCCTGATTACCCTTAAGAGGCCTTTTCCCTAAGACCTTTAGGACTAAATCTTGTTGCCATTATTCACCGGAAGATCATTATTTTCATTCGTAAAAATAATATAGCCATGTAATTACAGCCTGTATACCAATCTAACAACCCGGAACATTCGGCAACGGCCAGACGGATTGGCATTGTTTTTGATATTATTAGAATTTGGGAGTATAAGATTGTTTGCAGACATTATGTTTCTAATACAAACATCAATGACATTAAGGAGAACTGGAAGGATATAAGAGAGACTAAGGATAAGCTTTTCTCCATTTTATATTTTTATATTTTTCATGAGAACTTTCCAAGTTTGATAAATGTAAACCAAATGCAAGTGAAGTCATATATATATATATATATATATATATATATATATATATATATATATATATATATATATATATATATATATATATAGATGCAATAAACTGACGACGAACAGTACGAAACTAGTAACTAACTAGCCTGAGCGCTTTCGACTCTTAATGAGTCTTTTTCAAAGGCAAATACAAAACATAGTTACGACAAACAAATAAACACAAAAACGTTGCGTTTGTAAACCTCTACATTTCTATCTTCACATGTGTTAAAACTATAAATACAACCAGCTTGTGTAGACTAGTTGCGGAAACTGAAAACGTTGTATAATTCCCTAAAAGTCTACAAGCCAAAGCGACATCTATTTTTATTTTGTGTACATATGTAACGCAGATTATATCCCGGATATTTGGTTCTATACCGGTTATTCTTATAGTAAAAATTGAAGGATAAGAAGATTTAGAAAATGTTAAATTCTACTAGTGCATAGTTTTCATTTTCTAGTCTTCTTGGTTTAGACCGCTTGGTTTCAATGTTCTAAGGCGGCGTATCCAGTATGATTCCTTTTCCTTCCTGGTTTCGGAACTCCAGCTGTGGTTGTTGGCAATAGCGATAAGTATTATATCACTGAAAGTGTGGCCAGGGGAGGAGAAGTGTTCTGCGACCGGGCTTCTGTACAGCTTTTTTGTCATCCAATCAGATCTATGAAGGTTTATCCTTATGTGTAGCTTTTCAGTTTCTCCCACGTACTGAAGGCCACAGATCTTACATGTGATGAGATAAATCACATTCTCTGTTTTGCACGTTTTGTTTGGACCATGTATGTTTAGTTTTTCTTTAGTCACTGTGCTAGTGAATGTCTTGGTCTCTATCATATGTTGACAGGTTTTGCATCTTTTATCGCCACAGGGTCCAGATTGACTAGGTTGGTTTTGACTAGCGATTGTTGTTAGCTTGGCCCTGACTAGGATGTCCTTTAGGTTTTTTGGTCTCCGGTAAGCTACTACAGGTTTGTTCGGAAGTATTAGGTTTAGTATGTCTGACGATTGCACGGTTGGCCAGTGGTTTGCGATGATTTTACCTACTTTGGGATTGTCTGGGTGATAGGTCAGAATAAATGGTATCCTATCAACCTTTTCTTTCTGTCCATATCTGAGTAGGTCATCACGGTTTGTTTGTTTGGCCCTTTGGATTGCCTCCTAAAATACTAGGGTACTAAAATGGCCCCTTCGTATGCTCGCCATATGATTTGTATTCTTTATATATATATATATATATATATATATATATATATATATATATATATATATATATATATATATATATATATATATATATATATATATATATATATATATATATATATATATATATATATATTTAGAGGTTATGACGCCATATTGAAAGAATCTGAGAGAAAACAGACCGGATATTGACAAATTTGCTTATGAATATTAAGCAGGACATGAGTTATTTTTGACTGACCTCATAACATTTTCTTACTTTTATTTTGGACTGACCTCATAACATTTTCTTACTTTTATTTTGGACTGACCTCATAACATTTTCTTACTTTTATTTTGGACTGACCTCATAACAGTTTCTTACTTTATTTTGGACTGACCTCATAAATTTGTCTTACTTATATTTTCAAACAAGCTGTTTAGTGATTGTATGAGGTGGTTCTTTAATATACAAAGGCACCATGTTTAATATTAGTCATGAAATTAGTAGAAATGTGAGATTTTTGTTCAAGCATACGAGATTGGTAATTGAATTTTGTTGATAGTATCATCGAAACATCTCAAAATGCTATTAATCTTGAAAGAGAAAACGTATATCGCACCCTACGACTTAGAATTCCATATTTTCTGATTATTTTCATACCATTCGAATCTTTTCAATTCAAGTCTGTTTCAATTATATATTTCTGTCCAGTATCCATTATTTTTATTAATATTTTCCACATCTTTATTTCGTTACTGGCATATTTTCTAAAAATTGATGTTAGTTTTGTACTGTGGAATTCCTCGAAATTCCCGAATAATTTCTAGTCAGAAGTGTATATTCACTATTGACTTGTTGAGTTTACGAAAGGTAAATCTAATTTAGAAATAATTGCAAAACAAAAATGCATTCATATCAAAGACACTTTTTGGATAAATCAATGTTTAGGTATTAGTGAAGAGACCTTCAAATCTTGGAAACCAGGCATTCTTTACATTTGTGTAGGATATAGTACTACTGTTTTATGTAAAAAAAATTCTTTAATAAACTATGTAGCGGAAGAGAAATCCTCATTTACTTCTTCGTACAGCTGTACTGAATAAATATGTTTGACCTGCAATTTGATTTAAAATTTGAATATTTGCATTTAATAGGTTGGATCTGCAAATTTATTTGATGTTTGACTATTCGCATGTAATGGGTTGATATTCAATTTTATATGAAATTTTACTATTGGCATTTAATAGGCATGAATTTAATTATTTTCAAAAAGGTTTACACTGTTATTGGTCACTGCATAAAACATTGGATTTCTGATGATTTATTGTACATTTGTGTACTTCTGATAAATGTAATCTTTTTTGAAGATCTGCAAAAAGAAAAACAATTTCATTTTAATGACAAAAGATATCGTATTCTGTCTGTTGCATTATCGGTGGTATCAAGAACGCAAACGCTTACCGTCAAACCATGCAACATTTTGATCAAATTGAACTGTAAGGATCGATCCAGTCGACCAAGATTTTCCATCGATTGGACCCTGCACCTTTGTTCTGCAGGTCTAGTCCCACTTCAGTGATATGTGATTATTAGTCTCTCTTCTGACGCTTTGATTTTCTGTCTGTTGCTTGGTGTATATGCTCAACAGTGTCTGATTTACCCAACCAGGATGGCTCAGTAAGAGATGATCAAGAGCTGGGGAGGGGAGGGGGTGAAAGTTGAAAGAGTCAAGAATATAAGCGATAATAATAGTTCGAAGAATAGATTTAACAGAAATACAATTTTCTCATCACAATTCTGCAGACCTCCAAATTTGTTGAGTATAATAAAACTTCAATAACTCAAATATTAATCTTTCGAAAACTTTGTCGATGTTATTGGGTAGACTAAAGTTACAAAAAATTCTTCGAGATAGTGAGAAAAAACAAAGGTTGTCAGCTGAGGTCACAAGAGGGACAACACTTTATGGAAGAGACATTATCATACCCTAAGTTTGCTATAATTATGTGATTAGGTATGGAGAAGAGGTAGATTTTCTTGACGTTGTTGGTGTTCTGGGGCTTAACGCCTTTTTTCAGCACACGATAGGCTATGCATGGCGGCCAGTATTAATGGTGGAGGAAGAAACCGAGAAATCCGCGGAAAGAACCACCGACCCACGAGAAACTACTGGCAAGCTTTCTCGCATATCCACATTCTCCGAATCTTGGACTCGAACTCACGCAGAAAGAGGTAAGATGGCAGTGATCCGTAACGGACAGCGCTTTAGACCAATCGGCCACTCGAGGCCCCTCGATTTTCTTGACTATGCAAATTATCCTCTGAATTATGGGACCAAAATCACTTGCGTTTCAAAACAGAATCTGGAACAAAAATTTTGTTGTTGTTGTTGTTGTTGTAGTAGTTGTTGTTTTTTGTTTCATTTTTGTATTTTGTGCAAACATTTAAAAATGTTAATTCAACAATAGATTGAGCAATAGGTAACTTTAGTAAAATCAATATTTTTGTGATTACTGTAGGCAGAACCCCATGAATGCCATTACAAAAGTATGAAATCCATTTGCCTAAAACGTATGCATTCTTTCAATGATATGACCTGTATATATCACACTTCTGAAGTTATTTGTGAGCTAAAACTTAAAAGATTAGATCCATCAAGAGCTGCTTCTGGTACATAAAATACTTTACTTGTATTCATTTGAAATGCAGGATGAATGAAGATAAGACAATGCCTTCGTATGTGGTTAGACCACTCATACTTTTAATCTGTATAAGACGGCTGAAGTATTGTAACTATAATTAAAACTGCGAATATGTAGATATTGCACTCGAACATTATTAATACAAGATAGTTTATGTCATTTATCATCGTGTTGAGGTTTCCAAAGAAAATTGTTTCAAATATTTATTTTTACGGCCATGTCTAAAGAGTTTCTTTGCTATTTTCACGCAAGACGTGATCTGAAGCATTCAAAGGCCACCCTAGCTAACCTATGCATTATGGGTATTCTAAGAGAGAATAAATAATAATGAATAGCTTTCCTGGCAGATAAGTTTTCCAGCTCAGTCAAATGTCATACTTAGTGGTAGATAAAGTGGAGGGTACGTACAATGTCTAGTGCCAAGTAGAAAAGAAAATATGACTTTTCCATTGATTGGGTTGCACAAATTCTTCTGGTTAGATCCATTTAATACGCCTGGGCAGTAGATGCGTAGCTATGATATTTTGCGCCCGGGGACGAGCTATAAAATTGACGCCCCAGCCCACACCCCTTTTAATCACATTTTTCTAATTTGCTTATTATAATGTAACGTTGTAAGCCTCATTTTGGCGCCCTGTACCTTGGCGCCCGTGGACATATGTACCCCCTGCCCCATCCTAGCTACGCCTCTTTTGGGCAGTATACATTTATTTTCATATGGAATTATCCACGTTCGATTTATCTAAAATAAAGTCAGTTATATTTTTGCATTTTATAATAAAACATCATGGACTCAATTTATCTAAATTATAATGGATTTATATATTCAGATATTCAACAATCTGGTGTTTCTGCATCTGAGCATGACCATGAGAGGGGTATTCATTTTCAGACCAGAAAACGGAAGATCTAAAAGCACCAGAGAGAGATGCTTGAGTCTCTTCCGACGATACGACAACATGGTTGATCTCCGCAAATTGAGACCCCTAATGTTGTAAATTAATTTAATGACTTTTAGGTACTCTCAGTACTTAAAGTTTTTCAGAAAATGTAATTGAACAATTCTGATGTTGTACCATAATTTGTAATTTCGAGAATTGTAGCAACCACGTAATTCACGAAGAATGTAACCGTCGATTCTATAAAACGTGGTGGTATAAAACGCAAGCGTCGATGAAAAGTGTAAAACGCAACCGTCGATAAAAAATAGAAAAAGTAACCTGTGAAAAATTATAAATGTGACCGTCGATGAAAATTGTAAAACGTAAGCGCTGATGAAAAATAAAAGACATTAACCGTAGCTAATAGATCATATACAATTTTTAAAATGATGGTGATAGGTCCTAGTTACTTTAAGCATGGTGGTAATAGGTATTATATACTTTAAGGTATTGGGTAATAGGTCCCGTAGCTAATAGATCATATACAATTTTTAAAATGATGGTGATAGGTCCTAGTTACTTTAAGCATGGTGGTAATAGGTATTATATACTTTAAGGTATTAGGTAATAGGTCACGTAGCTAATAGATCATATACAATTTTTAAAATGATGGTGATAGGTCCTAGTTACTTTAAGCATGGCGGTAATAGGTATTATATATTTTAAGCATGGTGGTAATAAGTCATGTACACTTTAAGCATGGTGGTAATAAGTCATGTACACTTTAAGCATGGTGGTAATAAGTCATGTACACTTTAAGCATGGTGGTAATAAGTCATGTACACTTTAAGCATGGTGGTTATAGGTCCTGTATACTTTAAGCATGGTGGTAATAAGTCATGTACACTTTAAGCATGGTGGTAATAAGTCATGTACACTTTAAGCATGGTGGTAATAAGTCATATACACTTTAAGCATGGTGGTAATAAGTCATGTACACTTTAAGCATGGTGGTAATAAGTCATGTACACTTTAAGCATGGTGGTTATTGGTCCTGTACACTTTAAGCATGGTGGTAATAAGTCATGTACACTTTAAGCATGGTGGTAATAAGTCATGTACACTTTAAGCATGGTGGTAATAAGTCATGTACACTTTAAGCATGGTGGTAATAAGTCATGTACACTTTAAGCATGGTGGTAATAAGTCATGTACACTTTAAGCATGGTGGTTATAGGTCCTGTATACTTTAAGCATGGTGGTTATAGGTCCTGTATACTTTAAGCATGGTGGTTATAGGTCCTGTATACTTTAAGCATGGTGGTTATAGGTCCTGTACTCTTTAAGCATGGTGGTTATAGGTCCTGTACACTTTAAGCATGGGGGTTATAGGTCCTGTATACTTTAAGCATGGTGGTAATAAGTCATGTACACTTTAAGCATGGTGGTTATAGGTCCTTTATACTTTAAGCATGGTGGTTATAGGTCCTGTATACTTTAAGCATGGTGGTTATAGGTCCTGTATACTTTAAGCATGGTGGTTATAGGTCCTGTACACTTTAAGCATGGTGGTTATAGGTCCTGTACACTTTAAGCATGGTGGGTATAGGTCCTGTATACTTTAAGCATGGTGAGTATAGGTCCTGTATACTTTAGACAAAGATAAAATAATTAGAGTGATTCTGTAATTTATGTAATTTATGTAATTTTTGTAATTTATGTAATTTCTGTAATTTATGTAATTTATGTAATTTATTACCTGTTAATATTATGTCGATTCCTGTATCAAACGGTCCTACATAATTCCCAGTGTGCGATAGTTTTTCAGTGAGTGACACAACGTCAAGTGATATATTATATATTCTTTTCACATTGTCATTCGTCATGCCTTTTGGTTCTAAGATCGTTTATGTTTACATAAAGTTATAATATTTTGTTTCATACGAATCTAAAGAAATTTAAATTACATGTATTTTTTCTCCATCTTGATAATGTAGTAAAACAATTTCAGACTTTTGTTTCGATATATATATATATATATATATATATATATATATATATATATATATATATATATATATATATATATAAAAAATAATAATAATAATAATAATAACAACAACAACAATAATAATAATAATAATAATAATAATAATAATAATAATAATAATAATAATAATAATAATAATAATAATAATAATAATGATAATAATAATAAAGTTTTGGGAACTTGCAAACCAATCCGCCTAGACCAATATTGTAATATGCCAAAGGTGCTTCTTTACCCAGCAAAATCAATTCTAGAAGTAACTTGTTTTGAGCTGATTTAAAAGGACTTTTCGACATCAATCTTTACCTACTGAAAATTCCAACTCGCCCTGAATATAGATAATTTTCCTGTAATCAATGTATGACAACAAAATATCACAACTACACATTTATATCACAACTTTACAATTGCATTTTGACCTCACAACTATATGGATTCTACTTATTACATTTCCATAACGTAGTACCAGTACTTCACGCTGTGAAAATATGTAACTCAAACACCAAATACGGGAACATTGTTTCCTTTTGTAACCTACTCCATTTAAGTCGTGATTTTAAGCCTCATTTGCCCTGTAAATCTACATATATACAATAATAGCAACAATAAAAGCATATCCAGATAAAGTCAATTCTAAAATATTGCATTGTACATTTTATCAGTCACTATCACTAATACATTATCATGTAGTCACACAATCAATCCATACAATTAGGTTTTTATAGGAATTACCCCAGGGACACTTATACGGCTATGTCCTGAATTCATTAAACCACGAATCTTGGAATCTCATCAACACTGCACTATGTAACGTTTTCTCCTTGGAATCGGTTAATTATTTAGGCAATGAACTATTTCCCAAACACCATCTTCCCATGATCAAACAAATAATCACGAAAAGCTAATAAATCCTTAAAATGGAAATTTATATAAAAATGTCAGACAATGTAAATGTATGACACTACGATAGATCGATTTGCTGGTTCAAACAACTTGATTGTCAACTTAGCAAAGGTCTATTGTTGCATAATGTAAGCTATTTAATTGTACAAATCTTATCGTAAGATGTTCCTTTTTCTTGGGTAAAAAGCCTTTGCGCCCGAGGACACATGCAGTTAAGATATGCTAGGAGATACGCAGTTTAGATACGCTACAACTCGTGCAGTTTAGATACGCTAGATCACGTGCGGCTCGATTAGCTAGGATATATACATTTTAGATACGCTACGATATATGCAGTTTAGATACGCTACAACACGTGCAATTTAGATACGCTATAACACGTGCAGTTTAGATACGTTAGGTCACGTGTGGCTCGATTCGCTAGGATGCATACAGTTTAGATACGCTACGATATATGCAGTTTAGATACGCTACAACACGTGCAATTTTGATATGCTAGATCACGTGCGGCTCGATTCGCTAGGATACATACAGTTTAGATACGCTAGGACACTATATGATGATTATATATATATATATATATATATATATATATATATATATATATATATATATATATATATATATATATATATACATACATACATACATACATACATACATACATACATACATACATACATACATACATACATACATACATACATACATACATACATACATACATACATACATACATACGTACATACATACATGCATGCATGCATGCAATCAGATAAGTATTAAATACTATTTAGATCTATACATGGTTTCTTTAAACACATGTAACTTAATCTACGGCAACTAAAGGGGCCCCATTACACTTAAGTGTTTTAAAATTCGGTGACTGGAAAAGTCACTTAGTATCAGCTAGTAACCACTGAAGCATAAAATATGTGGCTTTTTGAAATAGTAATAGAAAATGAATTTAAAATGATTTACTAGTTTACCAAAACACTGTAATGATTGATTAAAATACGTTCACCTCACACTAACAAGTGTATAGAGTACCAAACCGTGTGTGCTATTTTCTCTCCATTGTTTGTGAATTTAATTGCGCTGATGTGCTAGACCCAGAAAATATCAAATATGCGACGGAATAATTATTTTATGACCCTAAAACATGTGAGGTGCCTTAGCTCTCGTAATTTTTTCCATGAACAATAGATTAAAATTAAGTAGAGAATGAAAATCAGCATCCTGCAGAGCAGCGGAACCCTGTTATATTTTATATAACTTAATTATTCCAGACCTCATCACAATAACCTGCTGTGACATATGAAGTCTAAAAGAGAGCAGATTAATAAAAGTGATTATGTTTGACGAGACCGGAGAACAACCTGCCTGAACCAAATAGGATCCAAGTTTTCTTAACATGGTGCGGAAAAGCAGGCAGACTGTGTGCCATCTGTACTCATTCTGATTTTAAATTGCTTCTTTACAAAAGTCATCAGTCATATTGTTATTAACACATGCCATTTCAGCAATACAAGAGAGCCGAAACATGGGCGTCCATAAAACTTAATAGCTGATCGGTATACATTTTGTCTCGCGCCCCCATCCCATCCCCAGCTAAAATTAATTCTGCGGGCGCCCCAGAACAGAAATTAATTTTCTTATACAGTCAATAATACCCAAAAGTTAGTTACAATGGTGTACAATGCTTGGTACGGCGAGGTACACTGATATTCTAGCACACAATTATGCCTGCTGTAAAACGACATATTGTTTTTCTTTAGCTATTTCAACAAGAACGTTACATATTTTCATGCATGTTTCCTTTGCGTGTGTTTTCCTCCAAAGAGTAAACATTACTATAAGCATGCCAGCTCAAAGCCAGGCAGGCATGCAAACATAATTTTAATAGTATGTTACTGTATTGTAATAAAATCAATGAGATGCACATTTAGTTTAAGCAATTTGTAGGTTTGTGTGATTTCTTGTTTGATTATTGGAATTCGGTGCAATGGGAAATATTCCTTAGCGCGAAATAATTAGTAAATTACTAGGAGCAAACGTCACAGAAAGTGTTAGTGAGTTTCCAAGATGCCATAGTCAATGAGTAGCGAATTCCGACCCAATCCGCATGATTGAGTAGTACTTTATAAAATCTATTGGTGTACATCGGTGTTGTGACTGCAGCGGGAGTTATTATGGTAGAAAACCGGTAAATTACACAATGGAATAAATGAGAAAGGACTCGGCAGGCACCGTTTATGTTGCCATAGTGGCAAATGTGATGTAGGTGTACTGGTGTGATGTGCCTTGAAACGGCAGATCGACTGTCCTCAGGTGGCACAGTTAAAATAGTCCCCCGTGTTAAGGATATTTGTAGAGTTTCTACTGTGTGAACTGCTTGCGAAACGGAAAGTTAATTTATAGAAACTATGCGGATGTGCGGTTGATGGTTATTTGGCAAGTTGTAAATAATGTGGTCTTGCATTGATTAGAGTAAAATTTATGTATAGAATGAATAATGTCGGGCTTTCCAACTTGCAATTGAAGTTGTATAGAAATCTTTGTAAATATGGGGTAAACTTATGACTTCTAGCGGGATTCGCGCCAGGGTTTTGACACCGCTCGGTCAAGCAAAAGACCCCTGGCTGGCATGTAACAGTATTATGTAGCTATCTTAAAGACAGTGTGTTTGCAACAAATTAGGTCGAGACAACCTACCCAAATCAGGTTTGCTTATACGATTCGCATGCTCAGACAATATTCAGTTATAACATGAGGTTAATTACTTTTTTTGCATCCCCACCCGAAGAAAGAAAGTTTGAATAAAGTTGCTTTTTAAAGTTTCCACTGCTAGTTTCCTTTTCGGTAGTTATCACGCTTTTTCTAGCATCGTTACATGACCGTGTAGTATGGTAGCAACAAATGTATAGAAGCTACCCGGTATTAAAGAATTTGTAATACAACTGTAATTCAGACTACATATACTTGTTGATTTATCCATAAAAATAATATTTCTGACGTCTTTGAAACTATCACAGTATCATATAAACCAGGCACACTCGAAGTTTGTGTGGAGAGCTTAGTATGATGTTGTATTTCATATATTCCCATCCAGACTAATTTCAAATAGTAAACTGTAAGCAAGTACAACAATCCTTATAGAAAACACAATTATGTCATTAACGCCTGGTTTTGTCATTTCTAATCTTTAAAACTAAATGTATATCGTGTCTTAAAGTTTCATTTCAGTTTGAAATAGTATTTGCTTATGTATTTCTTAAGTTAATTGCTTTTGTAAATGATTCTACATTAAGCCTTAAATCAACCCACCTGCTCACCTAACATAAATTTAAACAAGAGAAAATGATGAAATAAAACAAAAGGAAAAACTAAGAAAGGAATCGTGTCTGTTTTCACAGCCAACTATCTAAGTCCAAGATAGGTAAAGCCAGTAGCTTTTTTTAGCGAGCCAGGTGTTGCTTGCCTTCACAGAGCTGCCTTGAAGGATTAGCAATCCATGTGTTGCTTGCCTTCATAAAACTGCCTTCAAAGATTAGACCTTGTCTCTGTGAAAAGGGGTATCATTACCACATATCTTGTTTCGAACACCCATAAATATTACCCTGTGCCAGGAAGAGCAGGAGAACTTGTTGAAGACCCGAAGACGTAACATAACCAGTAAAATTAATCCAATATCTTACGATCATCGGTAGAAAAAGGGAAAGTAGAAATGACAGTTAGTTTTTATTTGTTGTTTAATGTTTCTCGAAAGCCGTAATTAGTGACGACAAGGCCGGATAGTGCTGACATACCTGCAGCGATATTGATCAATAGAGAAATCTTAGACAAATGACGTGATAAACGTCAGGTGTAAAAGTCGTGCATTCTCGTCAGTAAATGACGGTATGTTCTTTCTTTTCTTCTGTAGAAGGGTACGTATTTTATTGGCAGTGTGGTGAGTGGGGGTGATGGTGTGGAGGATAAAGTTTCATAACAAAGCTGATTATCTGAGTTATTTGATTTTTGAATCTTTCTCTATTGTTGTTTTTATTTACTGATGTTGATACGTATCGTTTCTACATTTTATTCCAGCTGAAAGGCATCATTACAGTGCAATGTATCTGAATATACCAAACTTTATTGCCCATGAACCATAATACAATTATACAAATATTACGTCAGAAACAGTTGTACAATGTAAATATTAAATCTAGTACTAATATTCTCTTGTTTGTGGTCTAAAACCCAGCAAAGGCTTGAAGCACGACAAAGGCCTGAAACACGACAAAAAGGCCTGAAGTACGGCAAAGGCCTGAAGCACGATAAAAGCCTGAAATACCACAATAGCCTGACATACGACAAAGGCCTGAAACATGACAAAGGCCTGAAATATGGCAAAGGTATGAAACCGGCAAAAGCAAAATCAAGTCATCTGTGGGACTGATTTATAGAATTTAAGTCAAAGAATAGTTCTATTATTAAAATTTACCTTTTAAAATGTTCAACGACCACGGCCGACAAGAGAAGAGGCGTGTGGAGCAATCTGTCCTATATCCCAGTAAGTGGGCCCAGGACGAACAACGCGTTTTATTTTATAAGAGAAAAATTTTGTTGAACAAGAACAAGGAGAGACCCGGTTGTTTCTTACCCTATGGCCCGTGACCGCTCTCTACGGCCCTGTCAGCGACCGTTAGATTTCGTTTTGAAGTCGGACATTTTATACTTCGTTTCAAAAAACACATTTTTGGAGGCATTTCTTCAAACATGTTTAGGCATGCGAACATAAACGAATTGCATTTTCTATTCAAATTTAGCATATATTGTTTAAATTTTATGCTTTCACACGTATTTCAGTTTCAGATACAAGTGAGAATTGGAAAATTGAGTTCATTTCACAAGTTTTTGATCCAAGGCTATGTTGCATTAATCTTATGGAGAAATTTCATCCAGTGTTACATAAATTATATCAGAAATAATTATTTTTTTACGACAGTATTTGGTCAGGTTACATATTTTGTAATGCAGCTTATGGTTATCTTACATATTTTGTAGACTGCTACGGGTGAGAGAGGCCGTGGGTTCGAACCCCGGCCAAATCATATCGAAGACTTATAAAAATGGTACTAACAACTGCATCGCTAGGCGCTCAGCATTAAGATGTTAGTGTTAAGACTTTTTGGCCTGGTGTCAGGATAATGTGACTGGATGCGAAATCATGCTGCATATCTGCCCCAGTGATAAACATCACTATAAACCTTCACACTGTAGACATCGTAGCGATATGACTGAAAAATTTTTAAAATTACTTTAAAAAATTCTAAATCGCGCACACATATTTTATAGTAATTACCAACTATATCGATATCTTACAGAAATAAAGATCTACGTAGAACACTATCTCTTTTGCAAACCGGTCCTTTTAAACATTAATCGACATCAGCTTGTAAAATCTCTTGCAATTTACAGGAACCTTAACAAATGTTTTACGTCTCTAACATGATATACTCAAGTATCTTTCAATTTGTATATGTAAGGACCCAAAAATGTATGTTTCCTGGTCGGCCGACCGTCACTGTTTCTCATTGCTGATTCCCATGTTAAAAAATTACAAATAAAAAAAAAATCAAATGAAATATATATGTGTAATGTTTTTTTAAAAATTTAAATGAATTTTAAAACCACTGGAATAGGAAACTCATATTTTTTGGCTTAACTTGACATTTCAAATGCTTCAGAACTCAATTTATTGGTGCATTAAAAAAAGTGCCAGTGGAGTCAAGGTGTTCTCTTCAGACATAAGTGCAAATAGGTTGTGCTTTTACGAAGGTTTGCTACATAAAGTTGTTACAGAAGATCCTATTGAAATCACGCTGTTCGTAAATTTCCTGGACAGGTAGTGTATATTAGAAATTTTCTGGCCAGGTAGTGTATATTAGAAATTTCCTGGCCAAGTAGTGTATATTAGAAATTTCCTGGCCAAGTAGTGTATATTGGAAAATTTCTGGCCAGGTAGTGCATATTAGAAATTTCCAGGCCAGGTAGTGTATATTAGAAATTTCCTGGCCAGGTAGTGTATATTAGAAATTTCCTGGCCAGGTAGTGTATATTAGAAATTTCCTGACAAGGTAGTGTATATTAGAAATTTCCTGGCCAGGTAGTGTATATTAGTTTCTATATTTTTATTTGCTACTATATTTAGATATGCAATACCGTAGGACTGCATTTCATACAGTCTCTTTAAAAATTGAATTTGAAGTCTTTGATTCCCACAATTTAAAACATCAATTTGTACTGCATCTGCGTGTTTATGATACCGTACGCATGCATACTGCCTGCTTATGATACCGTACGCATGCATACTGCGAGCTTATGATACCGTACGCATGCATACTGCGTGCTTATGATACCGTACGCATGCATACTGCGTGCTTATGATACCGTACGCATGTATCTGCGTGCTTATGATACCGTACGCATGCATATTGCTTGCATATGACAGCCCTTATGGCTATTACATTGTCGTCTGCTTTTATGATGCGTGCATATGTGAGGCCATCATATAATGAAAAGCGGTACAATTTTGCATGAGACTCAGACGAGATTTCACATGTACTGCTCCTTCGTGATACATGTCATCATTTTCCCTTTAACATCACCAGCTGAACTGTCTTTACACACACACACACACACACACACACATACATACATCATACATCTACCTCCCTTGCCACCCCAAACCACCACATGCACCTCGTTTTGATTAGTACCAACATTTTTCTTTCTATCGTATGTAACAGAACCGACAGTCGACCATAATATATTACTTTTGCATTGAGATCATTTACGTTCTTCAGAAATTGACGAATGCCTGGAAGGGACACACTCCTGTGACAAAAATGCAGAATGTATCAACACTCATGGAAGCTACAAGTGTAAATGTAAAGAAAGTTACCATGGTGACGGATACACTTGTGAACGTACGTATTCTTCTTTGAAATATACTTAAGAAATTTTATGCAAATTCAGACATTTAAAGCATACGTAGCACAGAAAAACGAAACAGAGAATCCTTTAAGCTATACATGCAACAGAACAACGAAACTGATATAAAAAACAACTTTAAGTTATACTTACAATGTAGTACAAAACAACGAAACTGACTGAAACGTCGAAATCAATGATTCAGAATTCCATCGTTCGAAACTATCCGTTCAATTGCAAATAGCGAAACTGACTGCTTAAATGTGTTAAGTCTGCTATTCAAATAACAAACCAGCTCTCATAAATCTGTTATATCTACTATACAAATTATAGCTGAACAACCTTCTTAAAAAGTGTTTTATATGCTATCCAAATAATGAAAAAAATGCATAAATATGTGATATCCACTATTAAAATAGCAAACCAACTTGCTTAAATGTGTTATATATATATATATATATATATATATATATATATATATATATATATATATATATATATATATATATATACTATTTATATATATATATATATATATATATATATATATATATATATATATATATATATATATATATATATATATATGTATATATATATATATATATATATATATATATATATATATATATATATATATATATATATATATACTATTTAAGTAGAAAAACAACCCGCTGAAATGTATTATTATTACTATTCAAGCAGTACTGTCCTAATTTTTCAGCAATTTGCACTGGTAACTGTCGAAATGGAGGACGATGCATAGCCCCGAATGTGTGTGAATGTCGTCATGGATACATTGGCCCTAATTGTGAACTTGGTAAGACTGGTTTCTGTTTATTTGCACCCGAAACAGTCAAGTTGGAAAAGCAGAGAAGAAGAGAACATTCGATTGAAAGACAATATATTGACAATGAAAATGATGAAAATGAAGATCGTGTATGTGATCAACAATTAAATACAATACCAGATCACCTCGGTGTAAACACTGTCTATTTTTAAAATCATTGCGAGAATTGTACGTAGTATTAAATTCAGGAGTAAGAATAGATCAAATTAATTAGTATCTAGAACATATTTCATGTTTTGAAATTATTGTAGTAAATAAGATAAGTTTACAATCCTATTAGGACGATTTTGAAATGAGATTAGGAATTCTTAATTTTAAATCGGATTAGATTTGACAGACCTTTGTTATACTGGTATGTGTGTAACATACGATAAAAAAAATTTCCGTTACTGATATTTTTGTGATTTACTTAAATTCGTCTATTTCACTAATACGATTCAAAGTAGAACATTTCCATTCTTGTCTGAAATTTAATGGATGCCATAGAGGTTTCGAAGACGTTTTAATCCATTTACATCTGGAATATCTTCTGACGCATTTTCTCTGAACGACGGTTGATCTGTTAACGCGGACAGGAACATGATGACGATTGCTTGTTTGATGCCTTGCTAACATTGTGAGACACACGTACATTTTTCTACGCTGTGTTTTGATTTAGAAGGTTATATTTTTTCCGGATATTCGGATAATGCAACAAAATCTTTTTTCCACCTCAGAGATTATGTGCATCCTTCGCTATTTCTTTTATCTGACGTTAGCTATAGAATAAATTCAGTCTCACTGAGTCGTCGTTCGTAAAGTTGAAAATAAAGTACAATTTGTCGTTCTTATTTTATAAAGTATTTTTATTCAACAGAATGGAGACTACAAATAACAAACACTACCACTTATTACACAATGATGTTATTCAATATTATGAATACAACCGCAGTTTCTCTGACTGAATCGATTAAAGATGTATGCTTTAGACTGTTGTTTGTTAAATTCTTTTCATAAGTTTCCAATGGAAAATGTGCAAAAGAAAATACTTTATTAAACAAGTATACGGGGCTTTATGAACACGTCTCTACGATTTGCTTACATTTATTATTATTATTATTATTATTATTATTATTATTATTATTATTATTATTATTATTATTATTATTATTATTATTATTATTATTATTATTTCAGACATAGACGAATGCGCTCTGGGTATCTGGGCATGCCGAGGTCACTCTGTCTGCGTCAATGATCCTGGCTGGTACCACTGTGATTGCCTGGAAGGTTTCCATAGCAACTGGCCAGACAACAGCTACGGAAATCTATGTTTGGGTACTTTTCCAATCTCAATTGTTTTAAGTCTTTAACTTTGTTGCGGGTTTTTTTTTTGGTGGTTCTTTTTTTGTGGGGAGGATGAGGGGATGGGAGCTAGTTAGGTGTATAAAGTTTTGTTTTTCATCTCGTTATTATTAAGTTTTTTTGAACATTTGTGTAATTTTTCATAATGTATAGAAAAAAATTGTATGCTGCCAATATTCAACCTGGAAAGAGCGATTCAGAGAGAAATGTTTAAAAGATGTATGAAGTATTCTAACAGTTAATTGTGTCGTTTTACAAATGTCTGACATAGGGATGTATTAAATTGTAAAACTGTCCATCCGTCCGTATGCTACAATATCTTTTCTGTAATATCTGACAATATATATTGTCATTTCGACATTAATACATTTACTACTGTGTCGCTATTTTACCCTAAACATGCTATTCGTCACTAACTTTTCCATTCCATAGTAATTTGTTACAGCACTCTATGACCTTTGAAATAATCGCCTTTTCATGAAGATGAGAGAAGTGCTTTAGTGAAAACCTCACAGACCAGACAGACATTCAATTTTAACTACATTTTTTTGTACCTAGGTTTTATGGATATAGAACGCACATTACATTCGTCTGAGTTTATATCAAACCATAACAATAAACTTCCTTTGATCTCAGTACTTGTTAGTTCTGGTTCCTCGCGAAGCCAAATCTGTTAAGTGAGTATGTGTGTGTGTGTCTGTGTGTGTGTGAGAGAGAGAGAGAGAAAGAGAGAGAGAGAACTTAGATGTTCATATGTAACGTCTTTGTTCATATGTAACGTTGTTCCTTTAAAATCTGAAATTAGGAAAAAACAAAATATGTACTGAAGTATCGTACGTGAGTAGCTTTCTGACGTTACCATAGCTACATTGATCAATATTATGTTGCGTAATGCTGGAGACTTAAGACATTGTCTGCATAGGGTTTGTATAGGATAAATGGGTTGTCTTTACGTTATTTCTGCATCGATCATAACGAATTACAAACTGCTGCTTTATCTACTACATTCCTATTATTTTCAACCACTGTAAAGTGCATAATCATCAGAAACCTACCACCTATGGTCGTGTAACCTACGTAAAACCATTAGAAATATTTATTTTATAGTGATCTTGGCATATTCGAATCGTTAGAAATCTACCGTTTGTGGGTGTGTCAGTTGCGTAAAATTTATGGTGGCCTCAGCAGGGTCAAATCGTCAGAAACCTACCAATTATGGTGGCCTCAGCAGGGTCAAATCGTCAGAAACCTACCCATTATGGTGGCCTCAGCAGGGTCAAATCGTCAGAAACCTACCCTTTATTGTGGCCTCAACAGGGTCAAATCTTCAAAACCTACCCATTATGGTGGCAACAGCAGGGTCAAATCTTCAGAAACCTACCCTTTATGGTGGCCTCATAAGGGACAAATCGTCAGGATCTTAACCTTTATGGTGGCCTCAGCAGGGTCAAATCGTCAGAAACCTACCAATTATGGTGGCCTCAGCAGGGTCAAATCTTCAGAAACCTACCCTTTATGGTGGACTCAGTAGGGACAAATCGTCAGGATCTTAACCTTTATGGTGGCCTCAGCAGGGTCAAATCGTCAGAAACCTACCTACTATGGTGGCCTCAGCAGGGTAAATTTTAAAAAACCTACCCATTATGGTGGCCTCAGCAGGGTCAAATCTTCAGGAACCTACCCACTATGGTGGCCTCAGTAGGGTCATATCGTCAGAAACCTATCCTTTATGGTGGCCTCAGTAGGGACAAATCGACAAGCTCGTAACCTTTATGGTGGCCTCAGCAGGGTTAAATCGTCAGAAACCTACCCATTATGGTGGCCTTACCAGGGCCAAATTGTCAGAAACCTACCTACTATGGTGGCCTCTGCATTGGTCAAATCGTCAGAAACCTAATCTTTATGGTGGCTTCAACAGAGTAAAATCGTCAGAAACCTACCCTTTATGGTGGCCTCAGCAGGGTCAAATCGTCAGAAACCTATCCTTTATTGTGGCCTCAAGAGGGTCAATTATTCAGAACCCTACCCATTATGGTGGCCTCAGCAGGGTCCAATCTTCAGAAACCTACCAATTATGGTGGCCTCAGTAGGGACAAATCGTCAGGATTTTAACATTCATGGTGGCCTCAGTAGGGACAAATCGTCAGATACCTATCCATTATGGATGCCTTAGCAGGGTCAAATCTTCAGGAACCTACCCATTATGGTGGCCTCAGTAGGGTCTAATCGTCAGAAACCTACCCTTTATGGTGGCTTCAGCAGGATCAAATCTTCATAAACCTACCCACTATGGTGGCCTCCGCATGGTCAAATCGTTAGAAATCTTCCCATTATGGTGGCCTCAGCAGGGTCAAATCGTCAGAAACCTACCATTTATGGTGGCCTCAGTAGGGACAAATCGTCAGGATCGTAACCTTTATGGTGGCCTCAGCAGGGATAAATCATCAGAAACCTACCAATTATGGTGGCCACAGCAGGGTCAAATCGTCAGAAACCTACCTACTATGGTGGCCTCAGCATGGTCAAATCGTCAGAAACCTAACCATTATGGTGGCCGCAGCAGGGTCATTTCGTCAGAAACCTACCCATTATGGTGGCCTCAGTAGGGTCAAGTCGTCAGAAACCTACCTACTATGGTAGCCTCAGCATGGTCAAATCGTCAGAAACCTATCCTTTATTGTGGCCTCAGGTGGGTCAAATATTTAGAAACCTACCCATTATGGTGGCCTCAGCAGGGTCAAATCTTCAGAAACCTACCCATTATGGTGGCCTCAGTAGGGACAAATCGTCAGGGTCTTAACCTTTATCGTGGCTTCAGCAGGGACAAATCGTCAGAAACCTACCCATTATGGTGGCCTCAGTAGGGTCTAATCGTCAGAAACTTACCCTGTATGGTGGCCTCAGCAGGGTCAAATCTTCATAAACCTACCCACTATGGTGGCCTCCGCATGGTCAAATCGTCAGAAACCTTCCCTTTATGGTGGCCTCTGCAGGGTCAAATCGTCAAATAGCCAGTAAGCTACCGATTATAGTGGCCTAAACAACTTCAGTTCCTATGAGGTGCCGTAGCAGACAAAAGCTGGTCCAATTAGAACGTTGCGGTTGAAATTTTAATGTTATATGTCCAAAATTCCAATTTCACGTGCTGTATCAGAAATGCTTGTCCTTAAAGTTCTTTCTTCTAGGTCGAAATTTTAGATTGTACCTGTTGAATTAAACAGTCGTGGTTGAAAGTTATATTTTCTATGTCGAGGGTTTAGATTGTGTCGTGTGGTTGAAAATTCAATGTTATACGTTGAAAATTCCTAATCTACGTATTGATCTAAAGACTTTATGTTGAAAATTCCATTTCAAATGTTTAGCATTTATATTTCATCTGTTGAATTACACAGCGCTGTTTGAAACTTTGATGTCAAATTTTGAGTTTTTAGAATGTATCTTCTGAATTAGACGGCGATTGTTGAAATTTTAATGACATGTCGAGTTTCAATTTCACGTGTTGAATCACGCTGATTGTGCTGAAAATTCCATTTTGTATGTTGAGTTTTTAGATTGTATCTGTTGAATTACACAGCGATGATTGGACACTTTATTGTGGTTGTCAGAACGGTTATTTTAATATGGTGTAATGATGTATTGGTGTTAAAAGTAACATTACACAATGTCCACTTTAATAATTCAAAAATATCAAGTATCAAAATACATCATATGTGTATTCAGTTATGAAGTACCATTACATTTCATGCATGTAAAGTTTGAAAGTTACCATTAAGAGGTCGAGAATAACTATAAATTTCATCGCTAGAGGTCGCTCTCGTGCACGGCCCACGTTATTTTAAACAAGGAGGCTGATTCCCGATGCCGTGAAATTCAGCAAATGAAATCTAAATAATCGCCATATGAAACGGAACTTTCATCACAAATAGTTGCATATAACGTGTGAATTAGGGATTATCGACATATGCTATTGAAATTTCAACCAATTCAATATATACACTGTAAAACGTCGACACTGGAAATATAACTTTAAAACACCACTGTATAATTGAACATAGAAAATCTAAAATCTCCATCTAGAAATTGAAACTTTAAGGACACGCAATTTGATCCAACACGTGATATTGTATTTCTCGACATACGAAATCAAAATTTCAACAGCAACTTTTCCATTGGACCAGCTTTTGTCCGCTACGGCGCCTCATAAATTCCGCCAGTAAGTTGCGGATTGTAATGGTGCCACCTACGTCAAAGCGGGATATCGTCACAAACATGCCGTTTATGTTGACCTCAAATAAGTCTAGGCAGGAAATGGTCAGGAATCTATGGTTAATGTTAACCTCGCGAAACGGTCAGGAATCTACCGTTTATGTTAACCCCAGCTACGTTAAAATAAGAAATCACACGAAGGGCATAAACTTTTTTTTTTCTTCCATCGAAAGTTCGTCTTTCAGTAAATACGGCACTCTGTATTTTTCCTAATTTGTTGGCCATAACTGACAAAACACGCTGTATTTCAATTTTATGAATGCTTTCCCATTTTTCAAGCAAATGTTGTAAACACAAGATAATATTTTCTCTCTATTATGATGGCAGAGATAAGAATTGTATTCTGTCGATTGGCAATACCGATCACACTGTTATTAAGGGTGTTGTTGATTGCTCTGTTGCCCAAGGTGGTTAGAGCGTCCACTTCGGATGCGGAAGGTCGCGGGCTTAAATACCGGCCGATTCATATGAAAGACTTATACAAATATTACTAGTAGATGCCTCACTTGGCACTCAGCATTAAGAGATAAGTGTTAGGCCAGGTCGGATTAGTGTCAGGATATTGTAAATGGGTGCTAAATGTTTGCGGCATGATGCCTAAGCGCTAGACATAACTTTAAACTACCACACTGCAGGTATCATAGCGAAACGACTTAAAAATTTTAAAGACACGTTAAAATCTAAAGCTCCCTCACTCACACACATGTACACACGAACACGCACCCACCCCACCCACCCCACTCCCAAACACACACACACACACATTAAGCGTGTTGCTAATACTGGTCGTATTGTTATTATGGAGATGTCGGGTGTTGATAATTTATACGGTCCAAATTGTTGGGTTTTTCGTTCAAACATTTTGTGTCTTTAATGTAAGGAAACGTACTTTCGATGTACTTTCTTGTCAACGAATAAGCATTTTATTTGGCAGTATTTTTGCCATTTTATAAGTTTTACCCCTGCAGGTTCCCCCAACATTTCCAGCTGTGTTAATCATACACGAGACGTTATTTTAGTCCTAGAGAGTAATGTTTTATCATTCACATTTCTGTACATTCTCGATAACAGCCCTCTCTGCTTTCTGGGCAAAGTTGAATAATCTCGATACAGCTTGTGTAAGAACGACTTATTGCGCTATAGCTGATACACTTCTTCCCCATTCAGCAGTCTCAGCAGCAGTCCTTTTCAGACGTTTCTATGAATCACTTGCATCTTCCCAGGCCTCATTAAATATTTATAAGGCATCAACAGGATTGGCAAGGGGATTTATCATAAAATAGCTTGGAACTAAAAATAGAACCAGAATGGTTCTATGGAATACTAAACAGAATGCAATTACCAGACCACCTGCATTTCTTAGGAATGCTGGTACACCAGACAGGTAGTGAGAATGAGTTCAGCAATTTTACTGAATTGTTTAATATCCGAGCAGGTTTGGGCATGCTTTTTTTTAATAGTTTAAATAATTACTGAACGAACAGAACAAGAAGAAAATTTCTTCAGCAATTACGAATAAAATCTACAAGGTCTCGATACTGCCCTGAACTTGTTGTCACGCACACACACTTACACACACACACACACACACACACACGCACACACACACACACACACACACATTTTCGATCAACATTAACTTATCATTGTTTTACGTTATATGTATATGCAGGTGATGAATTATTTTAAAGATGGGGGAAACTTCATGTATTTGAGACTGAGTGTGCGTAAGGGCCTTCATTCGCATATTAGTATATATGGTGGATACATAATAATAGACTTAAACCACTGGTATAATGTTAATTAACTGTTCTTACCATCTTTTTGGTTTTATTGTTTGCGTTTAATAAACAATTATTAACAATTAGGTTCTAAATATTACAATGAAAGTGTATTCTAAGTTTCAAAAAACCAAGTTCGTCTCTAATACGTTATCAAATCATTGTACAAATTATTTTAAAAAAGCAAGCAAAAAACATTTCAAACTTCATGTCAATAAAATATTGCTTGCAAGCATTTCGCACATAGAAATAAATTCAACACAAGAATATATTAATAGAAATCAATGCAGCTTGGATTAAAGGATCTAGCTGTACATTTATCCCCGAATGCAAGGAAATGTTTTCTTTTTTTTTATACAAAAGTGTTTAAGTAAGCTGGCATATGTACAAGATTAATTTAATTAATAGTTATTGTAATGGCGATATTGAAAGGAGATAATAAATAAAAGAACTATTAGGAATTTAGAAAAGAGAAGAAATGTAAAATAACAAATATGAGAGAAAAGATTGCATTGTTGTGATCGAAACGTTTCATCGTTCAGATATATTTGTATTTTACCAAATCTTTAATTTTGATTTTGGTTTGTTTTTTTGTGGATTTTTTTCTTATTAATACAGTAACATCTAATTCAAGTAATTAAAGTATGCGGTTTTGATTAATACATCTGCGACACGAAAAACAACAATGTCCATTTGCTTGGGTTACTTCTCTACCTACACAGACGAGAGTGTAGCTTGAGATTAACCTGTAGAGATGATGCCGTATGGAACTGCAGTTATTCCCCAGCTTTGTGTCGTTAGTCGATACTTTTGTATCCTTCCATGCCAAATATTTTCGAAAGTATTAAGTTTTGGAGGCAGTTTCTTTATTAAAAAAAAACAAAAAAAAAACAAAGCATTTCACCATCGACGTAATATGACATGCATCTTCTGAGAGATTATATCACAAACGGACACTGGATGGTGTACATAATTTTCTATAAATAGTATACGGACACTGGATGGTGTACATAATTTTCTATAAATAGTATACCTGTATAAGACTGAAACGATGTTAGGCGCATTACGCAATGGATATCGGCTTATTTCTAGAATATAATGAGGATTCAGTTTCTTGTAAACATGGGGGTGTGGATACCGATGATAAACCTGTTGAAAGTTTAAAATTTTCAGTTAATGCTTTCACTCAAAGGAATAAGACATGTTCTAAATTTAAACAGTCTTTACTTGCGTAATATGGTAAACCAGCGATAATACGACAGCTTCAAGCTTTACTCTTGCAGTTTTCTCTAATTCTTCTCATTAAAACCATCAGAAACAATGCCAGAATGCGTCTAAATAAGGTCAGGAACAATTTTAAAAGATTTATTTTGAACAAAACCCCATTTCAATGCTCTCAACAATGCCAATTATTCAATTTCCTATTTTGGATATACTTTATATCTATATTTATGTAATCTATGTTAATACCTCTAGTTTTTATCAATAAAAACAATATTGACTATCAAACTCTATACATCCGTAGAGATTCTATTTTTAGACATTAAGAGTGCATGCAGATTGCATAGAATCTATAAATAGGTGTTTGCGTAGGTGTTTATGAACATCAGCAATAATATTTAATAATAAACATGATTACTAGTTTGGAGTCGTTTCCCATTGGACAGGTGAATCGGGTGAGGTCTTAAAACAATTAAGTCATTTCTATTGGATGGGTCGATCAGGCGGGTATATTTGCTAGATGTCACGTAATGAGTGGGGGAAAATGCGCTTTAGCGCCGTGTGATTGTGTATAAGGAGAGAAGTGAACAACTGATTTCATTCAAGTTTGGGTTAATGGTATCGTATTGCAATTAAGCCGAAGTCCACGGCTGACAGCCTGATTTATGGAATCATATTGTAATTAAGCCGATATCCATATAGATCTGTATCAATGTAGAAAGAAAACAAAATTCACGTTTTGATAACGTGCAACTCAGTACAATTTATTTTTTATTATCACAAATGAAACATGTTTAAATACATATGCATGTATGATAGACACACCTTGCATTGATGTATTAAAGACACATCATTCATACATGTACTCCAGAGACACCTTACATGTATGTATTACACACCTTGCACACATGTTCTCCAGACACACCTAGCATACAAGCTACATACGCACCATGCATGTACGCACTCCATACACACATTTTATACAAGTTCCATATACACATTTGCATACATTGTTCTCCATACGCACCTTGCATTAATGTAACACAGACACACTTTGCGTATACTCCATACACACCTGTCGTACAAGCATCACATGTACACTTTGTATGTATCTTGTCCATTCCTACTTTACACACAAGCACTCTATATACACCTTGCATGTATACACTAAAGACACACCTTGAGTACATGTACTCCATGCACACAATGCATGCATATACTCAATATATACCTTGCACACGTGTACTCCAGAGGCACATTTCAAACATGTACTCCATACTCACCTTGCATACATGTACTCAAAACTCACTACACATGTGCTCCATACACACATTGCATAGAAGTACTCTATATACACCTTGCATACATGCATTCCATACACGTTGCATACATGCATGCCATACACAACTTACACACAAGCACTTCATACACACTACATACATGTACTCCATACATTCCTTTTATGAATGTACTCCATACACACATTCAGTGCCTGATTTAGACAAAGCAAGGCCCTAAGTTATGAGAAGCTATAGAAGCCATATTTGGTATAAAATAAATTTGAATGGCCCCTTCAGACTGAGTTCAGAGTTTGGTGCCCCAAGCTGTAGCTTGTTTAGCTTATGCCTAAGTCCGGTACTGCACACGTTGCTTACATGCACTCCGTACACACTTTTAACACAAGCGCTTCATACACACCTTGTGTACATGTATTTAATGCATATTGCATGAATGTTCCAGACACACCTTGCATGCATGTATTTAAGACACACCTTGTAGAAAAAAATATTGGAAAGGAAGAAACAGTTGGATTTTATAGTAAATAAAGGAACAATTTAAATGACAGTGACATGCGTAATGCTTGCGTTTCAGACACAAATGAATGCATTGGAGAAGGTAATGGTAATACGTGTCACCCGTCCACAATTTGTAACAACATTGAAGGGGACTACACCTGCGAGTGTGAACAGGAAGCGGCTTGCGTGAAGAGTAGGTCTATCTGCTTCTGTTTTAGTAGTACCTGTCTTTTATACTGTGTCTTTATTATCCAATGATCGTGCTGCTTTTATTAATTCATTCAACAATGCATATTTTAGTTTGTCCGGTTGTCCGTGTTTGGTAAGTAATTTTAACTAAACGTCTCATTCTCTCAAAACTCAAGATATCTATTTTTAAATTCTGCTTTCTGATATCAATTTCAGCTTAAAAGATACAAACACTGTTGTTAAATAACTTGAGACACACATTTCGCAATGACTAGAAATAAATATAGTTTAGAACGAGATGAAATCAAGAAAACTTCAGTCGGTATAAACATTATGGGTATTTCTTTGCAAAAACAACTTTATTAAAAAAATTTTGTTAAAAAGATTTGCTCTTGTTATTTAGCAATCAGTACTAACATTGGCCTACTGAGTTGAGATGGCAGCTAATTCAACTCACATGTTCACCCACCAGACTCCAGAGACTTTGTACATACTATTTTTGTACAGAACCTATTTTTCCTATATTTGCCCAATAACAAATAGCCATATATATATATATATATATATATATATATATATATATATATATATATATATATATATATATATATATATATATATATATATATATATATATATATATATATATTCAGCACACTGGCTCTTATAACCTTTAACCTTTGCAAAACAGATAATAGTAATTATTTGAAAATGCATTTTGTTGAAGTGACATTACTGCAACAGTTTTGTTTTGTTGGAGCATGACACATTGACGTTTTCACGTTTTCTCTTAAATTCTCTCCAGACTGCATATCTGAGGGATCCGAACATAAAAATAACTCAACCTGGCGATCGAGATTTGACAAGTGTATGCTGTGCAAGTGCTTTGTAAGTCAATCTACTGAAATCGAATTAACATCTACAATATTTGTAACCCTAATTGTACAGATTGCCAGTGATAAGTAAACATTTCACATTGGTAATGAAGATTTTAACTCTTAAAATAAGTATTAAATGTAATTGAATGGTCATTTTTAAGCCTGACTTTAAAGTTCAGCTATTCGCATAGCTTAAATTTAAGTCTGGACTTTATGTCATAATGGTAGCAATCAGACAAAATTCAAAAGTTCAATAAGTGTACTAAAATCTTAAGATAACTGCTGGAAGAAAAATTAGATACATTATAAGTTTCTTCCCCCATTTTGCTTTATTCTTTTTCAAGAGTAGGTTTGAATACTTGTCAATGTTGTGTTAAATATGAGGGAAAAAACAGTTCAAAATAATAACAAAAAAAACGTGTCCTTTTTTGCCAACAAACTATATGTTAGTCAAGTGATGTTTTATTAGAGTTCAAATTATCAACAAATGTATTCCTTTAAACAAGTTAATATGTCTCAACGAGAGTTCTTTTTAAATTTTATTTACTGTTTCCTTTTGTTTTCGTTGCTTCTCAGGACGGAGTAACTCAATGCCATAGAGTACAGTGTAACTGCAGTGACAGAAATGTAGATAGAGAGTGCTGCCCGCAGTGTGACACGACAAGCCAGTGCCACCATCAGGAGACGATGCTATGGAAAGGAAACGGCGAGCGGTGGATCTTCCAGTGTCAAACCTGCGAATGTCTGGTTTGTGTCTTCTCCCGATTCTAACAATGTATAAATGCATATCACGGAGATTCACACAAAATACAATACATTTTTACTTTTATTTCTTGGAACATTGGTCTTGTCGTATTTGACTCTTTATCTGGAATATATTCTTAAATTTGTCTATTAACACATAATCTAACTATTGGTTTAATTACGATCTCAGAAAAGCTGCTTAGCATGAAACATGGTAAGTGAGGCAAGTGGAAAGTTTTACGAATACATTGCATATGCTGTAGAAATTCGTAGTATATTTCTGAATCATTTATTATACATTTCAATGGTGTAGACTTAAAAAGAAATATCTTAAGTTATCTCTTTATTCGCATATCGTTATACTTTTTATAAGAGATCGAGAAATATTTTTCTCTGTTTTTCCAAAGTTAGTGAAATTTGCTTATAGTTTATTGCTTTGTGTTTTATGCGGGTGTAGGGGTGGGGAGGTTATTTTTTATACATTTAACTCAAACAAATATTATAATAAAGAAGTATGTACACAATCAACGTAATTAACATTTACTACCGTTGCACGTATTTTTTTTGACAGTATGTCAATAGCACCTTTGTGTCATGCATGTCAAAACTTTCGTATGCTACAGTTAGTTAATGTTACCTTGTTTTAGCATGGAGAGATTGACTGTTGGCCACTCGAATGTCCGGTCCGCCACTGCACAAACTATATCCAGGAAGCAGGAGACTGCTGTCCACGGTGCATGGATGATAATCCCTGCTTAAACCAGCACCTTGAGGTAGGCGGGGCCGACCTCTCAACCTTCACCTGCATGTACAAAGGTCAAAGGTTCCGACATGGAGACAGTTGGATTTTGGATACCGATCCTTGTACAAGATGCGACTGTAAGGTAAAGAAACCTAATCAGCTTTACAGTTCTCCCTCCTGATACTGGATTGTAATATCCTTAAACTCACTTCGGACTATCATTATTGTCATCAATTTTCATTATCATCATTCAATAGTATGTCACTGTTGCCATAGGTGTGGGACCTCTATCGCTTTATGCTACAAATTAAGCCATCTTATGTCAACGAATCCTGCAAGGTAATGGGTTGAAGGCTGGTGTTTGTGCCTATCTAATGCAAACAAACTAATTTAAAGACAGGAATTAAACAAAACTGCGTCTTTATGTGACATTTTACATTCTACTTTTTTCATTAAGGGGGCGCTCTACATTTATTATAAACTTACGAGAGAGTGACAGGAATAAGATGAAATCCTTTGTATCTGCAACATGTACAATGGAGAGAATATTGGTATACCCCTATATTATTTTCATGCACTGTGGCAGACGTTTCTTTGGATATCGCGCTTGAGAACATTGTACATGATTTAAGCACTCATCTAACGATAATTTCTGCTCCCATGTGCTCGAAAAATTAGCCAGAATTAGTCTCAAGTACACCATATTTAGCAGTAATTAAATTAGAGAAAATGAATTTTACTGGACTAGACAATACCAGGTTTTGAAAGTACAATAAATCAGTTAACAAATATATAAATGTAAGGCACGTTATTGGCTCTTTTTCACAATTTACCTCTGATGTCCACGAAGTGAAAATGACCAAGCAGAGCTAGCAGTTTTGTATAGGTTCACATCTGAGATTAGACCAAGCTGTATACCCTAAAACCTGTATTAAACACATCAAATCATGATATACAAGCACTTTTTAAAAAATGGACATTATAACAAGTGAGGAAACTGGGGAAATTCTTTTTGTTGAAAAATATAACCCTATGCAAAATTCGAAAATGTAGAGCGCCACCTAAACAACAATTTAATACAACCTTCTATACGATTTCATAAGTTTCAAGTCTACAGTCTCATAATTACATGACTTAACGAAATTTTGTAGATTTATACCAATGTACGATCACATATTAGCGTATATATTACCTTAACTGAATGCGTCAACTTGCATCTTGTGCACCGGTTGCACAAGAAAATTTCCATCTTGATTATTTATTAAGTTGCTAATCGATTTATTTCAGATTGGTCATATATGCTGCACGTTCAGCCATACCTGTCCAAAGCACGTCGGTCCTGAATCACTCAGACTTCTTCCCAATTCATCTACCTCAGAAGTTATCTCTCTTCCTGCTAATTAAGGGACACAAGGCAAACTCTCTTCCTGCTAATTAAGGGACACAAGGCAAATGCAGGGTCCCGAAGACGCTTTACAAATTATCACACACATGGATGTTATTATAATTTCAAGCAACATCTTTTCTTCTTTGAGATGAAGACATCATAACGTCTACGAGATCGACATCAGAAGAAACATCACTATCTTGCAACAGTCTTGCTGGGGACATAAGAATACAGTTAAGCTGTATCGCAGCCTTTAAATGACCGAACGGGATAATCACGGACGAGCCACTAGTATGTACTTAGATTTGTTTGATGATAAAACAGGTGACTACATAACACTCTGTAGCAGACACATGATTAAATTATGATTCATAGAAGTACGAAAAAATAACATCAAATTGTGTCTAATCTGAATATCTGCCATTAAGATTCTGCTATCTCAAATGTATTTATCATTCATTTCTTTAACGCAGGTAGCATATTTTGTAGACGTGTCTTAGGATGATACATAAATAAGGCACACAATGATGCAGACATAATCCTTTGAGATGGGTATCGAATTTTATCGTTGATATCTTTTTCTCCTGGTTTACTTAACTAAGAACGATTGTCGCGCCATGCTAACTGCATGCAGACAGTGTGCTTTTTATAAACCTTTGCTCTCTCTCTCTAGGATAGAATATATCTGCAGTGTAGACTTCTTTTGTCTTGCGGAATTGTTGTCATATGTACTGACATTGTAATCGCAGTTGATGTAAAACCATTCTAGAAGTTTTGGCTTCCAAAACGATTGGTAATTTTTCTTAAAAAAATAATAACGCTTAATGTTTATAGTGCCAAGTTCCATGGCTGACGTTTGTGCTTTCATCTCTGTGGTGATTAATGTGGTTTGGCTCACAGAATAGTGAACAGCTAAAAATTGCACGTGTATGGCATTGTAAATAAGCGATGTTAAATTTTGACGCTGTTTGCATTTTTACCTAAATCTCATGTAAATAAGACCTATAACAACAATTGAGAAGTGTCCAGTTTAGCCATACATGCAACAGAGGGTATATATGCCTTGTTTTGGCACCTATTGAATGCTACAGATTTATGGTAATTCAAGCTCTCAATGTCATATATCTTTTTAATTGGTATGATAATTAATGTTACATCGAATGCTAGTCTTTAAGACAGAGAATGGACGAGCTGTATACATTGTTATTGTAGACGCCTTCTTGTCTTGAAAACAAAACTGCTAGACTCATTTATTTTATGAAAGACGAACTTTTCTCATACATTTTGCCTACTTCATAAACCAGATAAGATGTTATGGATTCAGTAAAGTCAATGTATCATATTTATGATTGCTATTTTATGGTTTTGTCTGATCTTTCTTGACTATGGATGATATATCTTCATTGTATATGTATTATATCTATGCATGTATTTATTGCACTTTTGGAGAAAGAAAGAGTATAATATGAAACAAACTGTCCATGTGTGCGCTTCATTATTGCACCATTCAAATAAAGAACGGAGACGACGAGAATCAAACCATCGGTTCCTCATTGTCTCTGTGTATGCTTTAGCATTGCTCTATTATGAAGAATAACAGTTGTCGTGGGTTTAGTGGGATTTTTCAGCACATGATCGGCTATACATGGTGGCCAGTATATTTAGTTGCGGAAGAAACTGGGAAAAAAATTCGGGAAGAACCACCGACCAACGGAAGATACTGGCAAGCATTTTTGACATACCCACGTTGGTGGGCCCCGAAACTCGAACCAACGCGGACAGAGGTGAGATGTGAGCAATTGTTAAAGGCGATCGACGTAGACCAATACGCCACCTTGGGTTCAGAGAAAAAATGGGTATGACAAGAAACTCTATCCGTGCTTACTTGTCGTTGTTTGTTCTTCTTCATTTTCTTATTCCTGATATAAAGGTTATTTATTTATTGGTTTTATCAGCACGTTTTAAAACGTTATTGGGTAAATCACCTCCAGAAGAAATAGAAGCTAAGTATATTTCGTAAAGCACAGAGGCAGCCAGACCGATCTGGCCTGATCGGGTATGAAACCTACGACCAGTGTCCGACAAGAGTCCTACGCTCCTTCATCTGAGCTACCGCAGCTACACCTGCTATAACACATCTACTCTGAAAGCCATTGGTTGATGTAAATGAAGGCTGGATACGTCATATGTCTTTCTCTTATGTGGTAAATGTGGTTGTGTAAAAAATGAAAATCACTGCTTACCGTCTATACTCGCTTATAAAACAAATCCAACTGCAAACTGAACAGGTCAAAATCTGCCGTCTCTTAATGCGCTGACAGATCTGGATCTGTGTAGTTAGGAGAATTCAGCAAAATAAACAACCTAGACCCTACTCATGCGTATTATGCCTCAATACCATTGTTGTTAGCAGCTTGACTCGATTTATAAGCGAGTATGATATAGTGATGATGCTTTCCTAGTTTGAAAATTAATTTATTCAGAAAGAATAAAATTGTGACCAAACCTTTATGTATCTAACTACGCATAGGAAAGTGCTTCATTTGAGTATTAAATATCAGCACGTTGTATTCGTTCATAGTCTTTTTTATCGCATTTTGTGATTATGTATTTTATCTACCTCTGTTTTGTTCAGGTTCATATACTTATACTAGTAACTTGTTTTTCATTAGCATGCCGCGTTATGAATTGACCTAATTGTCAAATTTAGAACGGTACAGTATCGTTCCATCACTATAACACCTAAATAAGGTACCCAGAATCTGTGTGAGGTCTTACAGTTTTGCCGTAAGTTTGAATATTTTTGTGTCTGACTGAGCTCAAAGACATATATAAGCAGATATAAAAAACAACGCCTTTCCTTCGTTTTTTTTTAAAAATATCTTTAATCAAGCTAATTGGATAGAGAAAGTTTATAATGTGAAGGTAGCTTCCATGTGCCGGAACAATCGTTGAGACGACCTATCGCCAGGCCATATTTTAGAACATCTAAAAAATTGAGATTTCTGAAAATGAAAAAGCAATCAAGGTTTGACAATATGTCGATGCACATACGGCAAAAATAAACATTTCTCATTTACAAGAAAGAAATAATAAAATAAGAAAACCAATCGGTGACAGAGAACATATACTACATAATTTTTAACGATCGGAATTATTGAGCTTAATAATTTATAATATAAGCCGTCATATTTCAGCATAAAATATATTATTATATAATATTGCATTTTTCAATCCAAGCGCTGGTCTGTTCCATACAAGGCTAACACATGTATGCTTTGTTCTGCTTATTAAACCAGGTAAAAAAAACAACACAAAAATTTAGGGACATCCGATGTTGCAGTGACTCGTTCCGATCATTACAAATTTAGATCTTGTACTGCTATTACAATTTCACCATATCTGGCTTTTCATATATTTATTTTCAGATATAATTTTGTACATATATTGTAGGCATACCAGATATTTTGAACAGTTCGTCATGGAAGCTAAGAGTTCATTGTTTGAGTGTTGTAATACAACTTGGATCAATTTTGTACTTTTCTCCAAGAGTATGTTGTTTCTAGATTATATCATTGCACTATTTTATGCCTTTTTATTTGACAGTGATCCGAAAGCAATTCATTCTAAACATACTATCAAACATGGAGATTGTATTTTACGTTCCGGTTACGGCATGAACATTTGAGCTCGTGCAAGTAACTATCACGGACACGCTGGGGTCGCTATCTATTACATGGCACGTTGATTTATTTTATTTCAGTTTTTTTGCAAAGAAACATAATTTAGATAACAAGGTAAAATTAAACTTTTTGGAACTGTTGAATAAATAATATGTTTATAAGCAAGTAAAACACATTCCTCAAATTATGTAAACAAGGGGTAGAACACGAGGATATAAAAAAAGTTAAGGGTGATAGTGACACAAGCTGAATTTTACAGGCTAAGCCTTGGAATCCTCAAACACGTGAGTGTTGTCCTAATGTAAAACACTTGAAAATATTGAGATAAAGCATAAAATATGATTCTCTTTGGCACTACTAACAAGAAAAGGTATTGGTTTTCCAAGGCGTTTAAACGTGTTTAGTTAATTTTACTGCCGCAAATCTCGACGTTCAACCATGTTTCGCATGATTTAGAATTTTAAGAAGTAGCTTACTAAATATAAGTATTCTGTACGATGTGAGATTTAAGGTCGGTATATTGCCTCCATGTAAGCGATAAAGTTGTTTTCGAAATAACAAACATCTATTTTGCCCATGCGGAAAGGATGTTTTCGTAATAACGAAAAGATATATGTTGTATGTTTCTTCAAAAATTGCTTTAACTTATAACGAAAATATGCTTTGTGAAACAAAGAATAGATTTTTAGTTATTTCGAACAGTACTTTCCGTTATTTCTTAACGTGAAAAGTAACGATTAGTGGTGATTAAATGCTGCTAATTGTTTCATATCCTTGTGAATTTGACGGCTACTCCACAATCAATCTGAGATTAATATGGATCGTTGAGTGTAGACTTCCTGGAGAAAAATTGATGCCCGTAACTGTGGCACATTGCTGTGGAAAGTGTCGTGCCGTTGATTTAATACATACCTTATGCTTGAAGTATTTTTCGCTTCTATTAACATAAGAGCTCTCGTGTGTGCTTACTCGGATATTTAGAGTGTTTTTCTATATCTATTTCTATAAGTTCTTTATTATAAATGTTAATAGACTAAAGAGTGTATATATATATATATATATATATATATATATATATATATATATATATATATATATATATATATATATATATATATATATATATATATGTAATGATGAAAACTTTCCATTGTTAATTGATTCGATTGCATATTTGTTTATTTATTCATCCATCATCGAGTCTCTAAGTTTTGATATTAATTGTCAAATCCTGATATTAAAATATTAATTGACAATTTTAGGTTTACATGGATCGCATATATACTTCAAATTAAGAAAGAAACAGTAAGCAGTCCTTGAAATAATTACGTCAGAGCCAAGACTTAGGAAAGCGAGAAACTTTAGCAAACGAGGACAGTTCCAAAAATAGCAACAACAATAATTAAAATATTGCCATTTAATCTTGTGCAAATATTTGGTATCTGTATGTGTAGGATTAACTTTTGATGTTGTAGAATTTATTTAGTAAATGAAGTTCCTCTTCAAAAAAAGAACTCGTCTTGTTTATAACCCTTGCATGTTATATAGCATACCACTATTTTCTATTACCACTTTTTGTCCCTGGGTGTGTGCACCCATTCTAACAAGATGTTATCGTAGCATATCATTGTTTGACATTCCAGACAAGATGTTACCATAGCATATATCAGATGCGGGAGGTATGCTGTGGTAATGCTACTGGGTGTGACAGGATAGTGCATGTCTGCGGCATGATGCCCCATATTTATAAACTGTCACACTGCAGACATTGTAGCTGTATGACTGAAACATTGTTAAAGCTATGATAAAAATCCAAATCTCTCTCTCTCTCTCAAACACACACACACACACACAAACACACACACACACACACCATAGCTTAATATTGTTGGCCATTCCCAACAAGATGTTACCGTAGCAAATCAATGTTTGCCATTCTCGACAAGATGCTACCATGGCAAACTACTGTTTGCCCCTATGTGTGGGCATCCATGTCGATGTGATATTACCATAGCATATCAGGGTTGACCATTCCTAACAAAATGTTTTACTATAGTATACCACCGTTTGCCATTCCCATCAAGATGTTTTACTATAGCATACCATTGTTTGCCATTCCCATCAAGATGTTTTACCATATCATATCATTATTTGCCATTCCCATCAAGATGTTTTACCATATCATACCACTGTTTGCTATTCCCATCAAGATGTTTTACCATATCATATCATACCACTATTTGCTATTCCCATCAAGATGTTTTACCATATCATATCATTGTTTGCCATTCCCATCAAGATGTTTCACCATATCATACCACTGTTTGCCATTCCCATCAAGATGTTTTACCATATCATATCATTGTTTGCCATTCCCATCAAGATGTTTCACCATATCATACCACTATTTGCCATTCCCATCAAGATGTTTTACCATATCATATCATTGTTTGCCATTCCGATCAAGATGTTTTACCATATCATATCATTGTTTGCCATTACCATCAAGACGTTTTACCATATCATACCACTGTTTGCCATTTCCATCAAGATGTTTTACCATATCATACTACTGTTTGCCATTGCCATCAAGATGTTTTACCATATCATATTATTGTTTGCCATTCCCGACAAGATGTTGCAATAACATTCCACCGTTTGCCTTTCCCTATAAAATTTACCATTTCATATGACTGTTGGCCATTCCGGAAAAGGTGTTCAAAGAGCATTACATTTTGTTGCAGGATCAGATAGTATTGGCCACTTTACGATGCGCAAGTTACCAAAAACAAAACACATGTTATCTCACAAATCAGGAAAAACAGAGTGTGTAACTGCCTCTTGTAAGCAATTTCGTACATAATAATATCTTCGTATGAAATGCTTATAGCCAAATGTAAGGAACATGAATGTGCATCGTAGATATACACTCATGTGCAACTGATGGGAATTCACTGCACGCAAGTATTGTACTATTTTTAACTACACAGTTTTCCTTAATTTCTATTAATAGACGTAATTGTAATTCGGAACCAAGAATGTCTCGTAGAAAGCATTATGTATTTCATACTGAGGAAGATGTAAACCCGTTGGAACAATAGCTTGTGTGCATTTTTGTATGCTAAATAAACTAAAGCCTCCACAGATGTGAATAAACACTCAAAGAAATAAAAGCAAACTTTTTTAGCAGGTGATATACAGAGAGGCAGAGAAAGGACTATACATATATTGTCTTCACATTTTTCCATTTTGTACCTCTTCAACCTGCCTCGACATCAGGTTTTAGGAGAGGAATAGTGAGAATCCTTCCTTGTGTCAGAGTATTCAAGGAAATAATTCATTCATAATGATGCAAAATATACATAATTTAAGAGGAGGAGTCTGCACATATAACTTATAGTAAGTCTAAATGATTAAAGTGATTTTGTAAATCGAAATCTTTGTTTGGAAATCGATAAGAGTTTTCTTAGACATAATAAAGCTTAATAAGTATGAATGTTAAATTTAATTATGTTGCTAAATAGTTGGTAAAGAAGACTTATGATATAATATAATATAATATAATATAATATAATATAATATAATATAATATAATATAATATGATATGATATGATATGATATGATATGATATGATATGATATGATATGATATGATATGATATGATATGATATAATATAATATAATATAATATAATATAATATAATATAATATAATATAATATAATATAATATAATATAATATAATATAATATAATATAATAGAGAAAGGTTCTCTATTTCGCAGTGATATATGTTTTCGCTATTAATCAGATCTGAGGTTACCTGTCTAAGCAGGAATAATCTGGAAAGTTCTCGAATAAAATAGTTGACAATGGCAATATGTTTTTGTCACCCGGATCACGCAATTGATACATCGAGAAATTCGCATTCAAACAATCCCTATATTTATCTACCTTACATCTATATAACACTACCTTGCTATTTAAAGTCCTACTTTTCCAAAATATGCTTAAAAGTCTTTTGGACCAATCACGTTTTTGTGCTTTGAATTCCAATAACTGGTACGAGAACATTAAAAATCAAAATTAATAAAGCATGTTGCACCTGTTAGAATGCACCAATTTGACAGCACCCATTTAACTGCACTGCATCCGTTAGACTGCACCAATTTGATCGCACCCATTTAACTTCACTCGGAGGGTAAATTCGTGAAAACTGCAAGACTATTTAGACTGCAGGTATATTGAGAAGCATTTAAAAGTAACTACACTTTTGGAACTTTTGTTATTGTTGGGAATTTACATCCATGATAGGTTCTGCTCTTCGCTTTCATTGTTGATGCTGTGTTATTGTTATAGAGAATATTTAAAAAGAATTACTACACATCCAACAACATAGATCGAAATGAACCAGTTCTTTTTAAAACCAAGCGAAATGAAGAACAAAGAAATAATTTTACCCAATATGCAGTTCTAATGACCACCTGACTATGCAGCCACGAACTGCAGCAAACAGAATCTATGAAAGTCGATCACGTGGTTTTCATCTAGAGCTACTGCCAAACATGCATCCGTAAACAAATGTTATCAAGGAGAGGTTTTACCCAATGCATGTAGTTTATATGGTGATGCTAACTTTCGAATATAATACTAAGTAACATTATAATGTTTGAAATTTACACATATTTCTAGCTTGAAATATAATTTTTTTGTGAACAACAAATTAGTCAACAATATACTTTATGCAATATTACCGTCAAATAATGTAAAATGGCACAATTTCTTGAAAGTGACAATTTTCATTCGAAAATTGAATGTGTCAATCGAGTTTTGCTTTATTTCAAAATATATTTGTTTGCATTGATAAAAGAAAATAGTTTAGGTAGAAACTCTTCCAAAACTTAGAAGAGCATAGTTCGTAACAAAAACAAAACACAAAACATTTAATATATTCGGTGAAACGAGTCATTTCAATGTAAGCATTCGAGGATTACTATATACGTTGCATCCAAAGATACAGTGATAATACTACTTCAATTTATTCACAACAAATACGAAATCGAATATCGTGGACGTGGTTGAATTATATATCCTACTTAAGCACTGAACTTCATTATTCCAGTCCATTACCAACATGGACGTACATTTTACTGCAAGAATGCATTTCACAGTTTACAAGGTCTTACATTTTACTGCAAGAATACAGTGTACTATTTACAAAAACTTACATTTTAATTCAGAAATATTTCACAATTTGCAAGGACGTACATTTTTCGCAAGAATATTCACAATTTGCAAGGACGTACATTTTTCGCAAAAATATTTCACAATTTGCAAGGACGTACATGCTAATGCAAAATTTTAGTTCACTATTGACATGGACGTACATTCTACAGCAATAAAATAGTCCATAATTTAGAAAGACGTGCATTCTACTGCAAGAATCACAATTTACAAAGATATACATTCTACTGAAAAAAATCACACTGTACAAGGACGTACATCCTACTGCAAAAATACAGTGTATTATTTACAACGACGTACATTCTAGGGCAAGAACACAGTGTATTATTTACAAAGAGTACATCTACTATAAGAATGCAGTACATTGTTTATAAGGACGTACATTCTACTGCAAGGACGCAGTTCACATTTAAAAAGGACGTCCATTCTAGGGCAAGAACGCAGTGTACTATTTACAAAGATATACATCTACTGAAAGAATGCAGTACTCTATTTATAAGGACGTAATACTGCAAGAACGCTGTTCACATTTTAAAAGGACGTACATTCAAATGCAAGAATACAGTGTAATAATTACGAAGACGTACATTATACCTCAAGAATGCAGTTCACAATTAACAAAGACGTACATTCTATTGAAAGAATGCAGTTCACAATTTACAAAGACGTACATTCTACTTCAAATACGCAATACACTATTTACAAGGACGTACATTTTACCTAAAAAACGCAGTTTACAATTTACAAGGACGTACATTCTACTTAAATAATGCAGTTCACTGTTCACAAGGACGTATATTCTACTGCAAGAACGCAATACACGATTTACAAAGACGTACATTCTACTTCAAGAATGCAGTTCACAGTACACAATGACGTATATTCTACTGCAAGAATGCAGTACACGATTTACGAAGACGTACATTCTACTGCAAGAATGCGGTTCACAATTTACCAAGACGTACATTTTACTTAAGGAATGCAGTTCACTATTGACAAGTAGGTACATTATACTGCAAGAATGCAGTTTGCCATTTACATGGAAGTACATTCTACAAAGACGTATTTTGTACTACAAGAACACAGATCATAATTTACCAAGACGTACATCTACTGAACGAATGCAGTGCACTATTTACAAGGACGTATATCTAATGCAAGAGTGCAGTTTACATGGACGTAATTAATGCTGCAGGAACGCAAGTCGACTATTTAGAAGGCATTATGTTTATATATTTTGTGTGTATTGTTTTAAATAATAATATATTTTATAAGGGCTATTCAGTTAATGGCATTGATAATGTCATTTTCTATGGCTTTGTACTGTGAGATAAGTCATGTATCAAATACATAAGTTACTTCATGCATGAGTTCCAAGGTTAAGTCAAACTAAAGAACAAGTAAACATCACCTGATTTGGTAAGAATATGAATTCGTTTTAAGTCTTGCAGGTTATATTGAGAGCATTCAGTGTATCTAATAATATAATTAGGCATTCCAGGTAGTTGCCAGTCTTAGAGGTTATATTGAGAACAATCAATGTATCTTATAATATAATTCGGCAATCCAGGGAGTATTTTAAATCTTCGGGGATATATTGAGAGAAATCAGTGTGTCTGATAGTATAATTAGGCATTCTAGGTAGTATTACCAGTCCAGGTGGCTATATTGAACGGAATCAGTTTATCTAATTACAGAATCATATGTTCCTGTCAGTATTACCGGTCTTGCAGGTTATATAGAAAGCAATTAGTGTATTTGATAATATAATTAGGCATTACTGGTAGCATTACCAGTCTTGCAGGTCATAGAGATATCAATCAGTGTATTTTATAATATAATTAGTCATTCTTGGTAGTCTTACCAGGCTAGCAGGTTATATTGACAGCAGTCAGTGTATCTAATAAAATAATTAGGCATTCCTGGCAGTATTACCAGTCTTGGAGGTTATATTCAAAGCAATCAGTGTATCTGATAACATATTTATGAATTACTGGTAGTATTTCCAGTCTTGCAGATTATAGTTACATCCATTAGTGTATTTAATAATGTAATCAGGCATTCCTGATAGTATTACCAGTCTTGCATTTTACATTTATAGCAAGCAGTGTTTCTGATAATACAATTTGCTATTGTTGGTAGTATTACCTGTCTTGCAGGTTATATTGAGAGCAATCATTGTCTCTGATAATATAATTAGACAATATGACAGTATTACAAATCTTTCAGGTTTATTAGGCAATCCTTGTAGTGTTAATAGTCTTCGGGGTTATATTGAGAGCAATCAGTGTGTCTGATAATATTATTAGGCATTCTTGGTAATATGACCAGTCTTGCAGGTTATATTGAGGCAAATCAGTTTATCTAATTATATAATTAGGACTTCCTGGTGGTATTTCCAGTCTGAATCGTTATATTGACATTCATTAGTTTATCTAATTATAGAATTAGGTTTTCTATGTAGTATTACCAGTCGTTGGGGTTAAATTGAGAGGGATTACTTTATCTAATAATAAAAATAGGCATTCCTTCTAGAGTTACTAGTCTTGCAGGTTATATTGAGACCAATTAGTGTGTTTGATAATGTAAGTAGGCATCCTTGGTAATATTACCATTTGTTCAGGTTATAATGAGAAATATCAGTGTATCTGATAATATAATAAGAAATTCTTGGTAATATTACATGTCATAGGAGTTAAATTGAGAGGAATTAGTTTATCTAATAATAGAATTAGGCTTGTTTGCTAGTACTGACAGTCGGAGAGGTTATATTGAAAATAGTAAGTGAACCTGATGATATAATTAGGCATTCCTGGTAGTATTACCAGTCTTAGGTGATGAAAACATTCAGTGTATGTGATAATATCATTAGGCATTATTGGTAGTTTTACCAGTGTTGCGGGTTACATTGAGCAGAATGAGTTTATCAGATAATAGATTTAGGCGTTCCTGGTAGTATTACCAGTCTTGGAGGTTATATTGAAAGTAGTCAGTGTATCTGATAATATTATTAGGCATTCTTGGAAATATTACCAGTCTTGTAGGTTATATTTAGAGCAATCAGTGTATCTGATAATATTATATGGCATTCTTGATGGTATTACTAGTCTTGTAGGTTCTATTTAATGAAATCTATATATTAAGAGGAATTAATTTATCTAATAATATAATTAGGCATTCCTGCTAATATTGCTAGTCTTGCAGGATGGATTGAGAGCAATCAGTGTATCTCATAATATAATTAAGGCAATATAATTAGGCATTCGTGGTAGTATTACCAGTCTTAGAGGTTCTATATATATATATATATATATATATATATATATATATATATATATATATATATATATATATATATATATATATATATATATATATATATATATATTGAGAGGAATTAATTTATCTAATAATATAATTAGGCATTTCTGGTTGTATTGCTAGCCTTGCAGGATGGATTGAGAGCAGTCAGTGTATCTGATAATATAATTAGGCATTCGTTGTAGTATTACCAATCTTTGAGGTTTAATTGAAAGCAATTCATGTATCTGATGATATAATTATGCATTCTTGGTCTTATTATCTGTCATGAAGGTTATATTAAAAACAATCAGTTTATCTGATAATATAATTAGTCAATCGTGGTAGCATTACCAGTCTTAGAAGTTATATTGAAAGCAATCAGTGTATCTGATAATATAATTAGGCATTCTTTGTATTAGTACCGATCGTGTGTGTTTTATTGAGAAGAATCTGTTTATCTAATAATATGATTTGGCATTTCTGTTAGTAGTACTAATCTTTGTGATTATATTGAGGGAAATTTGTTTATCTAATGACAGAATCAGGGACTCCTGGTGGTATTACCAGTCTTTAATTTTATATTGAGAGGAATCAGTTATTCAATATAACAATTCTTTGGAAATACAGTGCTTGAGATTCTTCAGATTATTTGGAAGAATAGATGTACAGAAATACCGTGATTTCATTCAAAGACCTTTGAATATATAGCTGTATTGAACATAGTGTGAATTCATTTAAAGATCTTTAGATTTATAACTGTATTGAACATAGTATGAATTCATTTAAAGACCGTTAGATTTATAGCTGTATTGAACATAGCGTGAATTCATTTAAAGACCGTTAGATTTATATTGAACATAGTGAGAATTCATTTAAAGATCTTTAGATTTATATTGAACATAGTGTGAATTCATTTAAAGACATTTGGATTTAAAGCTGTATTGCACATAGTGTGAATTCATTTAAAGACATTTTGGGGATTATATCATAGTGATTTCATCAGTAATGTTAACTCATCAGCACATTAATGACTTTCATTCTGAATACCTGTGGAAGTTATTTAGATTTATTGAAGCTATTGTAATTGATAGTGTTTAATTTAGGATTTCATTCACCATACTGCAAGTTATATTCAATTCTTTCATTTTCTATTTTAAAGAAATGAATTAATATGTTCAACTACACAAATCTTGTTGGTTTTCCTATTTCTTGTTAATTGTTATAGACCATAGCGCCATAACGATGGATTTAGATTCTACTGCAAGAATGCAGTTTACTATTTACAAAGACGTATATTCGACTGCAGGAGTGCAGTTTAATGTTTGCAAAGACCTATATTCTACTGCAAGAATGTAGTTTACTATTTACAAAGATCAATATTCTACTGCAAGAATGCAGTTTAATATTTGCAAAGACGTATATTCTACAGCAAGAATGCAGTTTACTATTTACAAAGACGTATATTCGACTGCAAGAATGCAGTTTACTATTTACAAGGACCTAAATTCTACAGCAAGAGTGCAGTTTACTATTTACAAAAACCTATATTCTACTGCAAGAATTTAGTTTACTATTTACAAAGACGTATATTCGACTGCAAGAATGCAGTTTACTATTTACAAGGACCTAAATTCTACAGCAAGAGTGCAGTTTACTATTTACAAAAACCTATATTCTACTGCAAGAATTTAGTTTACTATTTACAAAGACGTATATTCGACTGCAAGAATGCAGTTTTATATTTGCAAAGACCTATATTCTACTGCAAGAATGCAGTTTACTATTTACAAAGACCTAAATTCTACAGCAAGAATGTAGTTTACTATTTACAAAGACCTATATTCACCTGGAAGAATGCAGTTTACTATTTACAAAGACCTATATTATACACCAAGAATGTAGTTTACTATTTACAAAGACGTATATTCGACTGCAAGAATGCAGTTTTATATTTGCAAAGACCTATATTCTACTGCAAGAATGCAGTTTGCTATTTACAAAGACCTAAATTATACACCAAGAATGTAGTTTACTATTTACAAAGACGTATATTCGACTGCAAGAATGCAGTTTTATATTTGCAAAGACCTATATTCTACTGCAAGAATGCAGTTTACTATTTACAAAGACCTAAATTCTACAGCAAGAATGTAGTTTACTATTTACAAAGACCTATATTCACCTGGAAGAATGCAGTTTACTATTTACAAAGACCTATATTATACACCAAGAATGTAGTTTACTATTTACAAAGACGTATATTCGACTGCAAGAATGCAGTTTTATATTTGCAAAGACCTATATTCTATTGCAAGAATTTAGTTTGCTATTTACAAAGACCTAAATTCTACAGCAAGAATGTAGTTTACTATTTACAAAAATCTATATTCTACTGCAATAATGTAGTTTACTATTTACAAAGACATATTCTACTACAAGAATGCAGTTTACTATTTGCAAAGACCTATATTCTACTGCAAGAATGTAGTTTATTATTTACAAAGACCTATATTCTACTGCAAGAATGAATTACAAAGACCTATATTATACTGCAAGAATTTAGTTTACTATTTACAAAGACCTATATTCTACTGCAAGAATTTAGTTTACTATTTTCAAAGACCTATATTCTACTGCAAGAATTTAGTTTACTATTTAAGTTATATTCTACTAAATAAGCAAGTAGAATATACATCATTGTAAATAGTAAATTTACAGCATAATGTACATCTTTGTAAATTTAAACTGTATTCTTGCAGTAGAATTTGAATCCATCGTTATGGCTCTGTGATCTAAAACAATTATATTGTAAATTTATATTCTTTCTGTTAGATCATGACAATAAAGTTGTAAAGATTCTTGAATAGATGTACGTCGTTGTAAATGATAAACTGCATACTTGCCTATATAGTTGAATCCAATTTAAATGCGTTATATATATATATATATATATATATATATATATATATATATATATATATATATATATATATATATATATATATATATATATATGACAAACTGCGTTCTTGCGTATACAGTAGAATATAATATAAATGCGTTCTAAGTACATTCTACTGCAAGAAGCAAGAACGCAGTTTATCACTTACAAAGACGTACATCTATTGCAAAAATCTTTAAATTTTATAGTCATAAACCAACAGAAAGAATAAAAACCAACAAGTTGTGTAAAATTTAACAAATGATTTCATTATCAAATGTTATAAACTAAAAATTGAATAGAAACTGCATTATTATGAATTGAAACAAAAATAATATTATATGCAAGTCCAAAAAGAACCGAAAGTTTTTAAGAATTTCAAATACCGAATGTACTGATATATCACATTGACATTGTCCAGAACTTCTTTGAATAAATTCACAATAGTTCCATAGCCATATTTTAGTCCATTGAGCACTTTGCCATTCTAATGAATAATCCATACAAAATGTTTCCTCTCAAATAATATCTAAATTGATGTGCAGACTGACGTTACAACAAGAACACAAGAAAAAAGAAGGACTAAATTGCCCATCTACATTTTACAAGCAAACTGGATGAAAATGAATTTGCTACTACTCGCATTCCTATACAAATATCCACTTTTGTAAAGGACTCCAAATGACCAGTGGGAAATAGCTTAATTCTTCTAAGAATTCAAATGACCCCACCAACCAATGAGAAATTACCCCAAACATTTATACCTGTTTTATTATTAATATCATTATTAATGATCGCAAACACCCACATCAACAACTATTTATAGATCTTACGCAATCTATGTTCTTAATATCTTAAAATATAATTTTGCACCAGTGGACAAAATTAGCCATTTAATATCTTGATCATAGATTATCATTGCAATTTACTGTTATGAACAAACATTACACATATTAAAGATACACTCGTGTACAAAGATTTACACAAATATAGATAGCTACACAAAACAGAACACAGTTCACCATTTACGAAGACGTAAATCTACTGCATGAAATACAGTTCACTATTTAGAATGGCATCCATCTACTGCCAAACTAAGGTAAACTACATGAAAAGTTCCAATTAAAGTCATCTTTGACAAATTGTTTCAAGTTCAGCTTCTTCGCAGGTACAATAGAGACCTGGAACGAATTACCGCCATTAATTGTGGAATTTACTGGCTTGGTATCTCACAAGCAGGCGCTTTCCAAAATCAGATTCTAATGAATGTCAGCTACAAGTAAGACCTAGTGATTCTCAGGGCTTTACCGGTTGAGGTTCATTATCTCATCGCCGCTACGGTAGCTGCATTGGTCTGAGTATGAAAGGATGAAAACGCACACTAACACTATGAAATGGAACTTTCATCACAAACAGTTCATTTAACATTTCAACGTTTGAATTAGGGATTCTCCACATATTCAATTTCAACGACCCCTGTCTAATTCAAAATATACAATGTAAAATGTCAAAATAGAAAATAGAACTTTAAACCACCGCTATATAAATCAACATATAAAATCATAAATCTCGATCTAGAAAATGTAACTTTAAGGACATGCAATTTAATTCAACACGTGATACTGGATTTATCAACATACAACATCGAAATTTCAACTGCAACTTGTTGATTGGACCAGCTTTTGTCTGCTACGGCACCTAGTAGTCTTTAGTAGTATAGGAAAATGAGAGTTTTGGCCCACCACCCCTCCCACACCTCCTCCCCCACCCCCGCCAAACCCTCATTTTCCTATACTACTACTATGTAGACAGGTATTTTGTAACCAGACAAAACAACAGGTGTTGGAATGCGATAAGCTCTGTCAACAGAAGTGACGAATTTGTTAGAACAGCGCATGCGTGGAATACGATTATTCTAAAGACAGCAAATAGGTTTTACCACAAATTTTTTATCAGATAACAGGATGAAAATTAAACTGTACATTAGAACGTTTCAGTTAAGAAGGCGGAAATTAAACTAGCATTAGAACGAAAATGATATTATTTTATATCTCATTACCAATGATTAATGTTTCAACTGTTGATATTAAAAATACTTCACTATCACGACTATATATACTAAATTTTACTTTACCGCTCACACAGCGATGGGACTCAAACAAATCTTTCATTTCTGGTTTGTTCAGAGGATATTTTTTGTTGATAAAATATACCTTTGACCGATCGAGATCAATTATGAGTTTAGTATAGTTTTGTTGGCTAATGGGGCTGTGAAAGTTATTAAATTCCGCTAGCAACTTTTGATACAATTGTTCGAGATAATTGAAATACACGCTGTTATCAGATCTGATGAGCGAAAGTTTTAACTTGTCACGTGTTCCATTAAAACATATACCTGATGTTTCATTATTAAATTCAACTGTCAATTGTTTACCGTCCATCATTAGATATTTGATGTTACTATTGTAGCTATTTGTCATTGTCAAATTTTCCAACATTATTTTATAAGTTTAGATAAAATTTCAGTTGGAAAACATAATGTCGAGTATAGATCTATCATCATGACAATACCCAAGGGCAAATGTATCTACCCCATTTTTACAATAGCGTTTGTCATCAAAATTATACAATCCACGTTTGATAATGACATCTGTTTCGAGTTTATGATGATTAGTTCGAATTGCCATAGCTCTCATAAAACTAACACCGCCATCAAGCGCATACCTGTAGTCATCAAATTTCATAAACTTTTTAACAAAATCACGAGGCAGACCTTTTGCTTTTTTCGTTATTTTATTATTGTCCAATAATACGGCATACATTTTACTACGTAATCCGATAAAGTATTTGATAGCGCTTGAGTTCATTTCATCTTTTAACTTACCAATAACCTTTTTATTTGTGTCGTCATGAAATTTACTGTCACGTGGATAATCGGAAAGATCAAACAGATGTCGATTATTGTACATGTCCTGATAGATGTCCTCACATTCGATTTCATATACGAGCGAATCAGTATCAGTAAACAATAATCTACTAGCCGGCCACTGATTTTTAACAAAAGTGTAATGAAAATCGTACATCAGCCACTTTGATAAATCTAACACTGCAGCTCCAACATAGATCGGCTTGTTTAGTTTTAGATTTACTTTTCTTCTTTGTATTGCAACAAGATTTTCATTAAATATTTTCATGCTCACAAAATCATCGTCTGACACAAGTTTGTTTCTGCGATTGACATCATTAACTATTTCAATATTTACACGTTTCCTAATATTCTCCATCGTCTTACCAAAAAGGGAATTGTTCATCAGTTTAAAAAAGTTTTTCTCAAACTCTGTTTTCGCTGCAGCTCTTCTTGAAGTGTTTGAGTTAATATAACCTCTCATCCACGGCGACTGATTAAATTTTAGTACACGATGAACTTTTCTCAACACAAGACCAGCATCGGCTGCTTGTTTTAAAACTTTGTAATGCAAAACGTAATTTTTCTTATCAAGTAAATTTGGTACTAGTTTCTTGACCATGGAATGTTGCCTTGGTGATGCTAACGCTTGTTGTTCTTTTGATAACAAACTATAATCTATGACCATCGATTCCGCACAGAAAGGGTAATCGTTATGTAATCTGTGTAGCGAATTTGGATAATCAAGATCAACTTCAACGAAATAGGAAACATCTTCGGGTATCTTTTTTTCTGTCTCCGATAGAAATCGATCAGCCGCGATCCAATGAAATCCACCAAGAGGCATTGGTTCTGCCATCGAATACCCATACAAGTTATTACAATCTAGATAAACTATATACTTCGAAGGAAGGTCAGGGTTATACTGTTTCAAATATTTGTTGTTTGCTTCAGCATACTTTTTTGTTATCACGCTAATACCGCCTCGGATAACTTTTTCAATAAAATTGAACATATCAACATCAGTCAGTAATTCCAACCTTACCTTACTAAACTTTAGCAGAGCATCCCATGACAGTCCAGGAGCAGAATAATACCAGCAAGGATCTAGTCCGTAATTATTATAACTCACTTCTCGAAAACTTTCAAAAACATCTGCTAATAATAACACGTCAGTTTTCAAATACAAATCATGATAATCACCAAAAGTAACACAATCAAACTCTTTCCAGATATCTTGTGCATACCTGTACTCATCATCAGTTATATTTTCATTTTTAAGTTGTGAGTAAAATTTATCTTTGCCAGGTAAAGATGTTTCATCAAATTTACTCCAGTCGTCGAGGTATTCGTATGGAAAAACTCCTTTTTTAGCTAGTAGATTAAATTTATCTCCAAAGCAGTCTCTTAGGTTATCAAATTTACTACAACCTTTTACTAGTTCATCTAACGAGGCTGCCATAAACTGCAGGCTGTCAATAAAACGCAATTTACCTAGCGTAACTGACATGTACTTTTCAAAATTATTTGGGATGCATTTGATGACGTTATCGAGTTTTAGACGAGATTTTATATCAGGATCACCAAAAGCTTCTACTATAATATGCTATCATATCCTCGAAAATTGTGAAGAATAACCGGAATAAAATCTGGAGCATGAAATTTTAAATTACACTGATTATGAGCCGCTCCACGATACTGTCCAGTCAAATGACAATGGTCATGTACTTTTTTGTTGTCAGTATCAAAAGCTTTTTCACAAATATGACAAATTTCTGCTTGCTCGTGATCGGATTCTTGTTGAGGTGTTAATTTTAACATTGGCGTTACTTTTTTCAAACGATAAGTAATATTATCAACTTCATTAATCAACTGCTTGAGAAGGTAGATAGCTGGATTTTTACCACGATATAATTTAATTGGTTTAGATAATCTAGAATCAGTACAACAAACTACCTTGTACGCTACTCCACACGGAACATGATTTTGAACTTTTCTTGTACTCGATTGATTAGGATTATTTTCTACGCCAAGTACAGGTTGAAGTAAACACTCAAAATCAGCGTATATAACGAAAGGAATTTTTAGTTTGTGATTATGATGGACAAACTGTAACACACTATCTTTTTTAGATGGCATTGTTATTCTTTGCACATCACTACAGTACTGTAAATGATTTTGTAATGTTTCATTGTTAGTACAACCATGCAAGCAGCGGTAACAAAAGAACTTTTTGTTCCTATTTTTATTGTACTGTTTACCAACTAGTCCGTTAAAGTTTTTAATCCAAACGTAATGATTTTTGTAAAACAGTAAATTTATTGTCGATTGTGAAGCTTTTTCTGAAATATATCTCGGGTATACATCCTCTTTTTCATCTAGTCCGAAAAGGTTAATTGAAATATTATTTTGCTTTTCAAATTTTGGTATTTGCTTTTCTGCCACTGGAAAGTTAATATCTTTAAAATTTAATCTTGACACGTAACTGATATATTTTTCAACGCGATCAGCGTGTTTTTCTGCTGGAAATAGTGCGGAAAGAACAGCCCATTGGGAACACTTGTTATCTACGTTTTTGATGTTTATACAACATCTTTTACTTTTTATTTTTGGTGGCAGGTCGATGTATGAACTACCTCGTAATGCGTTATATTTCATCGTGTGAAACAATATTTCTTTGATCATTTCAAACTTCCAACCCGAATCTAATTGAGCGAATTCCTCTATTTTTTTCCAGATTTCTTGGTGTATTTCATCAGATAGTGATAACAGATCAGTCCCAAGCCAAACACGTCTTGATTTTGCATTCATATAAGGTTCTGCAATTTCTTTGTTAGTTAATTCTTCCGTTATAACTAACTTTGAAAATATAACATGATATTGCACAAATAATCTGATACTTTTGTGCTTTTCGAGCTCACTTTTTAGAGTTGTCTGTAGTAGGTGGTAAAGATTTACTGCATTAAAATTTACTAAAACAATTTGATTATCAAACTGATAACTATTATCAAAACCTGCAAAAGCAGTCGCTATTTTATTAGGTTCTCCCATAAGGCTTCTCTTAGCTATATCACGCAATTTTAACATTATTGTACTATAATGTAATATCTAATTGATAACTTCCTCACACTGCACATGCGCTAAAAATCAATTAAAGATAAAAAATCTCCTATAATATAATGACAGCAAATCTAACAAACACATGTGAGCAAGAAGCATATCAAATTCACCCAAATTATAACTTTATCTCACACTGCGCATGCGCTAAATTTCAATTAAAGATAAAAAAAATCGCCTGTAATATAATGACAGTAAATCTGACAAGCGCACGTGAGCAAGAGATTTATCATGTTCACCCAAAGTATAACTTATACGCTGGAAATGTATTAGGTTCGGTTATTAACATCAAAACTAGAATATCTGTTGGCAAATTAACGTCAGCGGGTTATACGATTAGTGTAAAGGGAGATAATGCCGAGAGGATTGCAATGTTTCGAAAAGATTTTATTTACACGTTGTTGTGCGATGATATTCCAGAGGGACAGCGTGTATATCACGTGAACGATAAAGTCACTGATGACAACATTGAAAACTTATCCTTAGAAGATGAGTTTCAGCCGCATCCAGTCTTTGATTTATACGAGGCTAACGATCGCGGTATTATTAGAAACAGAAAAACTAAAAAAGTTCTTAGTACTATTAGCAATATGGGATATATCAGGGTAACTGTTAGAGGAACATCAACAAATCAAGTTCGTTATCGTGGTCATAGGTTTGTTTACGAGGTGTTCAATGGATCATTACCCAATGATCTGGTTATTAATCATATTAATAACGTAAAAACTGATAATCAATTAAGAAATCTGGAGCTAGTGACCCAGCAGGAAAATGTAAGAAAAGGACGAGGTGGTGGTATTAATTTTAGATGTCCAGCAAAACCTGTTATTTCAAAACACCTTGAAACGGATGAGGAGATCGAATTCAAATCGATTACAGCTGCGGCAAAGCATTATAAGATAAACTCCAGAGCAGTAAAATTTGTAGCTGATGGAGTAATGAAATCAGCTTTTTCAAGAGAATACGATGCTAGGATTGGTTTTAGATATGATATTTGATAGCTCGGTTTTAGTCAAGCAATGATGAGCAAATGCTATGATATCATCGTGATTAAATTTTAGCGTCGTTACTGCACTTTCATTAATTTTATTTTTTTCTGCTTCTGTTAGCAATATTTTATGAGAATCACCTTGCATTACAATAACGTCAACACTATAACCCAAAAAACATTTTCTTACCGCTTCGGTAATTTAATATATTAGCTTTTTGGTGATATGTTATCTCATCAGTCATCTTATAACAATAATTTAGATAAAAATATATTATAATAATGGACTTGATGAAACGACTCTCTGAACTCTACAAACAAGATACTAGCAACAAAGTCGCAGGCGATAAGGTCGTCAGTGATGAGGTCACATTTTCCAAAGATTTCATAGACAAATCTTGGTTATAATGAAGATGATATTTTATATAACAGCGAATCTGATGATGATGGTGAAATAGTCACTGTTGCTGACAGATTAAATTATAGCAGACCAACAACTAAACGATATAATGTCAAGTATCACATTGCAAAAAAAATAATGAAATTTAATTTTACCGTTGCCGAACAACAACTGTTTTGGCAGCTAATCAAACCTTTCTTAAACATCAGAATGCTAGGCCGACAGAAAAATATCAAATTCGATTTCATATTTGTCAAGATTTTTAATCTAATGACGATCTTTGACGATCGTAAGCAGTATCTAATATCGTTATGTAAACCAGTAAAATGTAAATCTGTCAAACAAAAGTATGAGAAAATTTATAATAACATTATATCATAATCTGCTTAGTTGGGATCCAACTGTTAAATTTATCGCTATACCCACGCCATTTGACTAAACTTTGATTTCCTATTTTCTTAATTACTTTCTCGATAACAAAAACATCCTGCACAGTTTTCTGTAGTTCTTGTTCATAAAAACTACCTACAATCGGTTCCCCTGCCAGATCTTTTAAAACGTACGTTACAGGTATTGTGAAAAGTACGTTATCAACTACAAATACTTCTTCGCTCCAGTTTGGAGGAAATCCTTTTGCAAATACCTTTTTTGTCAAAGTAATTCTAACTTTATCACCAACCTTAAATTTATGTCTGCGGTACATGTTTTCATTTGCTAATATTGGATTTTTAATAGCTTTTTTAGGTGTCATTTTGATGGTTCGATGTTTCGTGTTATTATATTCACCTACGATTTGAGAAAGGTCATCGATGTACCTGTTGGTGTTTTTAGCTGTCATATGTTTGTGTAATTTCTCGTTTAGCATGCGATTAAATCTCTCAACAACAACGCTTTTACCTTCGTTTCCTGTAACATACCTTTTTATATTATTTTGTTCTAGAAACTGTTCAAACTTTTTGTTAAAGAACTCGGATCCGTGATCAGTCCAGATTTTATTCGGTTTTCTTTCTGTACTCGTTATTATTTGTTTTAGCGCATCAGTCATTGAAGTCCCTATCTTATCCGAAACAGGTACACTGAAAGCGTATTTGCTAAAAACACCTATAACATTAAACAAATACCTTTTTGGAGTACCATCAGCGCCAACGTTAAACTGAGCTAGATTGGATACATCCACCAAATCTATTGCCCAGATATCATCTACACCATTAGCGACAACTTTACGTCGTGGGAACTTTTTTTTTAGGTCTGTGCAGCTCGACTGCAAGATCATCGTATACTTTTTTACCGAGTTCGAGTTTATATTTTGCTCCTATCATTCCCTGAACAAATCTTCTATCAAAACGTTCTCGTAGATTTGTTGGCTCCATATCACGTAATTCGTCCAACATTACTTTATCACAATCTGCTTTCGAGTTTTCATGATCACGATAACAGATATCATGACGCATCGCTATTGCATCCACTTGATTATAAGGCTCTTGACCTGGCAATGGATTGTCGTTTTCATCTAGTTGTTGATCTAGCGGATTGTAAGGTCCTGTATACCTATGACCTGGCAATGTCCAACCGCCTTTTGGTTTTGGTAATTTTCCAATAATTTTATGTATATCTATACCTGACCCTATTATTTCTCTGTTGTTACAACATTGACAGTATGCGACAATTTTATTTTGCTCAAGACACAAATCTCTGTCAGAATCACAGTTGCATATCATTCTATATTTTTAGTCGTCGACTAAAATAATATCAGGATAAACAGATCCTAGCGACATCTCTGAGGATACTGTCGCCGGGGACACTTTCTTTAAAAACATTTTTTCTTTTTCCGCAGACTGCACAAAAACTTTTTAATATTATCCTGTTGTTTTTTGTTTTTTCTGTTCTTTCATTAATATTTTCTGTTTTAGTTCTACACTTAAGACAGTATGTTGACATTATTATATTTTTAAGTTTAGATAAAATTTATTGCGATCTCATCATTAGCGTGAGAAGGATGCTTATCAAACTGTAAAATAAATTTTAAAAAATTAAGATTTCTGCTCATCTGTTGGATAAACATAATACAATAATATCCGCAAGCAGACGTTCCAACAGGTTGGAGTTGATTTGATGAATAATATATCTTTTTAAATTTTTTCGTCATATACTTTTTTATTACAGCGCTTGGAGGAAGTCCAAACGAGTCAAAATAATTATTATTATAAACTGCTACCCAATGCGTGCCGGATCAGTCATTAAAATCTTGTATATTAATGACACACAAACTTACAGCTGATGGTAATTTTATTGCTGCGAGTGAATCTTTAGAATAAACTCCGTGAAATCCAGGAACCGCTTTTAACTTATCAATGATATCAAAATTACTCAACAGGGTGGTCGAGTTCCCGGTATTGTTAGACCACGTCCGATTCCTAAAAGATTTGGCAGCAGACTTCCCGCTAGTCCCGCCAAAAGTGGAGCGAACGGAATAATTCCTCCTTGTTTTGGTTGATTGCATATGCATTTGCATTTTGGTGTTGGCGATTTTGTTTTTGTTGTTTTCTTGTTTTGTTGTTGGCGATTTATTTTTCTTTTGTGGCATTATAATATATTATTTACATAAAGTTTACAATTTTTTTATTCCACTTCCACGAATGATACCATTACCTTCAACTGCTTCCTTCGTTGCGCCAGATATTGCTCCAGACGCTGCTGCTAGTCCTAATGTGCCTAAGACTGGTAAACTTTTAGGTATTATTGTGCTAGCTAATACTGATAATGCCGGACCAAGAAAACTACCTTCTTTTGCCAGCGCTGTCATTTGTGCAGCACTCAAATTTTAAACAAAAGTTTTTTTACGATCATACTTTTTTACTTGATTTTTTGTTAGCATTAATTTTGTTAAAACACCATCAGAAATATTAGGATTGATTTTTAATGATACCTGTTCTCGCTTTGCAATAGCAGCTGCTAATTTTTTAACTTGGCCATCGGTTAAATATACTTCTTTTACAATATATTTTGTCATTTTATATAACAACTGTAGATTAAACTTGAACTGTCATTTTACCTCCAATAGAATCTATTGTGATAAATCTATCACTAATCACTAATGCGTATACGTACAACGGCGCTACTGGAACCGCCCCAAGTGTCCAGGCAATTTCAATATCCGCTGTGCTGTCTACAATTCGCTCGTTATGTTTACTAACATCAAAATGAAATATAGGATAAAGGGTGCGAAATTCCTCTGCTGATATTTGAATTCCATCTTCAACATCTTGATATTTTTGTATTGCGTCAAGCAGGTACATGTACGGTCGAGAAATATTTTTATTAACGTCATCAGCAAAATTGCACTGGATAGCTCTTTCTGGATATTGCTTTGAATTTAATCTAGCGTATATTCGTCTGACATCAGAGTGATCAAATATTGCATTATTTTGTTGTTGGTTACCTCGTCTGGCTTGCTGTTGAAATACGACAAAGATATTTCTCGGCAGTTGTTCGCTTGATGTTGTTGTGACCCTCCATGTGTAGTCAGTAGTATTTGGAACCGCTGTCTGATATATCTTATGCTGCTTAAAATAAATTCTGTTTGTATGTTTATCAAGCGTACTATTTAGTTCTGACATTTTAGTGATTGATGGTGTTATACGTGGCATCCACAAAGCAAGTTTGTTTATAATAAACTGTACATCAACCCCTCCAGATCTAAAAAAGCAATCGTTTTGGTCTGCTCGATCTAAAATAAGAGTATGTTTTACTCCACGGAATACTTTATCATGATCGCGACAAAAGCCGAAAATCATACTTAGTGGAAGCATCATTGTAATTTGACGTGATCCTGCTGAAAGTTTTCTTCGCCTAGCAAAACCATCGTTATAGCGTGGATTTCTCACGTCAAGTGTGTTAAGAAGTAAATTTAACATCGCAGTACCATTTGCATCTGCAGCTGGTGGCGTTATATTTAGATTATTAAAAGCTGCTGTAAGAGAAACTCTTGTAGCGGCTGCATTAGCAGCTGCACCTTGTGCAGCAATACCTAGCGCGTCTGCATTAGCAATGAGAAAATTTCTCACAACTACAGCATTTGCATCAGCATCAGCTCCATGTACTATAGCGCCTCTCTTTAAAAAATCGGTTGATTCAGCTATACCCCGTCCAGTATCTTTAAACCACATCATGTTAGTTGCAGTTGATCTTGAGTAATCGTCGGAAAACGAAATAATATTTAAAATTGTACTTGCAACTTGTAGATGACTTGAAATATCTTCTATAGTTTGATTGGCCAGTTAATATCTAGCACTTTTGAATAAACACCAGCCGTTATTTATAAGAGCTACTTCTGCTCCAACTGCAATTGCAGCAGGTGGATTGGCTACTGTCATAATCTGACCACGAACTTCTAACATAGCCTTATGTGGCAGTAGAAATACATCTTCGTCTCTGGTGTTAAAGGTTCTAATACCAGCTTTATTTGGTTCGTTAGAATTTTCATCAAGATACTCAACAAACTCGAATTCTGTCACATCGTTGTCGATGTCATAAGTTTCTGTTAACTCGAGATCATTTTTAACAGACATTTTATTTTATTAGATTATATAAAATTTTATTGCGGCATTGTTACTTTAGATATTAATTTTTGTATGATCTGCTCGCCCTTTGGTGATAATAATTTTTTTGTTGTTGTTATCATAGCTTTTTGAGTTTCTTTTGTAAGCGATTTCTGAGATAGCTTGTTTTATTTCAGATGCAGTCGCAGGATCACCTTTTATTTTATCAGCTATTTTTTGTCCCACCGCAGTCCCAGCGGCAGATACAGCCCCAGTTGCAAAAGCTTTACCAGCGTCAATAGCAATTGGTGCAACTTTACGTGCTATACCCGGAATATTTTCAATAACTTTAGTAAAAATATTTCCAAAAAATCCTCCTACTATTTTTCTTCGATAAACTTTTTTCTTTGTTTCATTATATTTTATGTTGCATAATTTTTACTTTTGCTCGCGTAGATGTAAATAATAAGTTACAACTTCATTATTAACATGTAACTGTTTTCCTGATTGATCTGTCAACTGCATTATTATACTTGATATTTGATCTTCAACGTTTAAAGGATAATATATAATATGTCGTGGAGTTATTTGCATGAGAGAACCTGGCGGAACTTCAGGTGAGAAACTGTAAATCGTTTGACCTTTGCTGCCTTTTGATGTATAAGAGCCAGAAGCAATAGAGCAATTTACTAATATTGTATTTACTTCTGTTATATTTACTGGCAGTTCACTGTCATATGTAATAGGCTGATCAAGTGCAGTGTAAGTTTTTTCAGTAAATCCTAACAGTTGTGCAATACTTCTTTCTCTTGGTTCAAGACTGATTACTATATTTTTTTAAAGTTATCCTAGTTCGCAATGTGTTATAATTTCCTGCCAATTCAAAATTATTAGCCACACCGTCAGCTTTTGTGATGAGCTCTTTGATTGTCTTGTTTAAATCAGTAATATTATAAGCTCCTTGCGGAATTTTTATTGTTTTGTTGTAGATATTGGAGATGTTGTAATCATAGTAAAATACATTTCATCGTTAACATCATTTTTCACGTTAGGTATAGCATTCCAGCAAGTACAAGAAATTAATCCAATTTCATATTGTTTTGTAGGATCTAGTTGGATAGGTGGAATATAATTTACTGAAAAATATGCGCTATCTATCGCAGACTCACTATAGATTAGTAATAATATTGTTTGCATTCCTTTAATATTATATCATTTTACAAAATTAAGTCGCCGCGATTAAGTCGCGGTGTAAAGTTTCATATTCGTCAGATGTTAATAATTCATTCGATCTTAGATGATCAAGTATGTCAATGATTTCATTATCAAGTTCAACACTAACATTCCCAGCTTCCTTTGATGATATTAATAACATTAATCTACCTATCATTTCAGTAGTTGATGTAAATATTTTTACACCAGTTCCTGTTCTTACTTCTCTACTTTTCTCTACACGAGTTTTATCAAAAGTAAAAAATTTCCTTTTAAATCTCCACCCTTTACCAAAAGGTTTTAATCTACTATTTTCTGCTGTTTTTTTAACGTGAGAGCAATAAAACCGTTTCTCATTCTTTCATAAAGTGGAATCATATTATCAATCTCTGTAACCGTGTTTAATTCATCTTTAGCAGCAGCTCCGTCTTTAAATATTACATCTAATCTATCGAGTAATGTTTGATATCCTACATCAGTCCACTTGCTTATATCATCAATACCCCTTATATTTTCATTCTTTAAAAAATCATCATATCCAATACCTTTTATCTCATCATTTGCCCTTTTTGTAAAATAAAATCTTTGATCTCCAACTTCCATAAACTTTACAGTAAGCTCACCAACTCTTTGTTGCTCCTCTTTGATATCTTTTATATCTCCTGATAAATTTTTTATAATATTTGTTATTCCTTGCGTTGTTAACTCTGCTAATCTTCACTCAAGTTTCAGCGGATTGTTTATCAATCGATCTATTTCAGCTTGTCTAACCGCAGGATCAGCTATATTTGCTGTAAATGCCTCAATTAGTTTTCTTTTTTCTTCATCAGATCTAGTAACAAGTTTTGCAGCAGCTGCTTCCTGTTGTTCTTTAACAATTCCAACCAAGCCTTTTTCCTGCAGTTGTTTAAGTTCTTCTTCTGACAGTGGTTTAGTTTCAGGTTGTTTACCTAATAGTGCTTCAGTAACCGGCTTGAAAATTGTAGCTGTTGCTTCTGTAGCGGTTACTTGCCCACGTCGTGCTTGTTGTACTTTTTGCTTAAGCGGTGTCTGAGATTGAGCAAGTTTTTTTTTAGATCTTCTATGTGTTGTCTGTATCTTGCTCGTTTGTCCATTATTATTATTATTATAAATTTTATAAAATTGAAACCCTTACTGTAAGTAAGTGTCAATACAACAGCGAAATATTTTAGTTGGATCATTTGTAAGTTTATCAAATAAGAAAAAGTTGTATTTATATTTTGTAGCATGACGGTAAAGTTCAATAAACTTATCTTTTGTCACGTCACCGCATTGTTCGCTTGCAATATTTCTAACGTCAACATTGTCCAGTCCTGGAAATAATATAAAACAACCCATATTTCGCCGAATAAATCTGTCAACATTATAAAATCCTTGAGCGAGATAAACAGAATGACATTGTTTGTTACGTGACAGTGAGAAATACGATCTTATTTTGTTCATCTCCATGTTATTTAGCGGAATATCGTCAAAAACTACTATCTTATGTTCATCTGCATCAAGTTGATTAACTGGAATAAGATCTTCTGGCTGCCTAATTATAAACAAAATCTCCACCAGCCTTAAGTTCATCACGAAGTTTGTCATTATAATCGCTTAATAACTCATACTTATCTTGCTGTGGATTGATTGTGTAAATATAGACTCTATCGTAGTTAAAATTATCACCAAGAAGCAAGTTCAGAAGCAAATTTGTTTTTCCTGATCCAGTTCGCCCAACAATAAGATAATTACAATCAGGAAGTTCTTTGTTATGTTTGTGTTTCACCAGCTTCTCTGTATCAAAGTTTAATATCGACGATTTTGCCATTTTGTATAATATTAAACTAGTGTTGATAATTTTATCTAAGACAGTAAATAATGAGTTACTATACAAAATTTGGAACACTATCAGGAGATTTATCCACAAAAGGTTACCAAGGTGACTTATCCAAATATGCAACTTTTGATCAGCTCAAAAATGAAATCAATAATTTACTAAATCTTACCAGTGTAGAACCAGATGAAGGCATCATTTTCCAGGACAAAGAAGGACGATTAAAAACGAGTGATGTAAAACTGCCAGATGTACTTGTACGAATTCCTAATGCGGTTGCTGATAATATCATGACTTTTAACAATCAAGGTAAGATACAAGATTCTGGTAGGTCAGTAAATGATTTTGTTAAAAAAGCTGGTGATTTATTTAATGGGAATATTGTTATGAACCAGAACAAGATTACAGATCTTGGATATCCAACTACAGATGGAGACGCTGTAACTAAGAAATATGTCGATGATCAGGACGTTCCAATCAGTAATGAAATAACAGCGCTCAAAAATGAATTTACCGGTCACGTAAAAACGTTTTTAAATTTTCGTAGAAACATAAACACGCTTAAAGATGATTGTTTTGGAAATCCATCAATTGTTAACATTACACTCGCTAATATTAACACAAAACTCAATGATATTAACACAAAAGTCAATGATATTATTAGTGGAATTCCTAATATTGTTGAGAAAACGAGTATGGTTAAAATTCCTCACAAACAGATTAAAAATATTGTGTATACTGTTGATACTGGTTATACTGGGTGGATACCAAAAAATAATTCTATCAAATATATTGCAGAAGTTACCGGTGTGTATAGATTGTCAGTGCTTAGCAGTGCAAAGTTTAGAATATCTACCAAATATCTATTTCGTCATCCAAATGATGACTCATCTGGAGTATTATCTGTAATAATAAACAAAAATTCTGAAGAAGAATTTGTACTTGAACCAGTTGATAAAACTTTAAAATTAGCAATTTTTCTCTGGTGTTTCAAATTTATAGCTGAACAACCAGCTCTTATTATGGAGTAACCAAACATAGGACTATGTGAACTAATATTATAATGAAAAGAAGTATAGTTGATTTCAATCATATTTCAAAAGATATTCCAAAACAAGATGTAGACGCATTAATACAATACTATAAATATTATCATAAAAATCTTTGGTGCGTGAAAAATGTTACAAATACTACAACAAGATCCTTCGAGTAATATCTTATCTACCCTTGTTAATGACCAGTTCTGGTATAATTTCAAGTGGGGTATCATTAAATCCGTTTTTTGTTAATCATATCCGCTATTGGTGTTTCACTTACAGCGGCGTGTAAAAAAGTAGAACTAAGACTTTTGATAAAGAAGCACGGTTGTTTAACATCAATTAAAACTTACAAGAAACTACTTGATCAGATCCGGTCTTACCTACGAGGAGTTACATATAATATGGATGATTTATTACGTGAATTTCGTATTATTGACAATATGTTAACAGATATTCTACCAATGAGGGTTAGCAAGTATGAAAAAAATATCACAAAAAATATGAGTAACATAAAATTTTATCTAAACTTAAGATATAATATAACTAAAATAATATCATTTTCATTCTAATGCTAGTTTAATTTCTGCCTTGTTAACTGAAACGTTCTAATGCACAGTTCAATTTTCATCCTGTTATCTGATAAAAAATTTGTGGTAAAACCTATTTGCCGTCTTTAGAATAATCGTATTCCACGCATGCGCTGTTCTAACAAATTTGTCACTTCTGTTGACAGAGCTTATCGCATTCCAACACCTGTTGTTTTGTCTGGTTACAAAATACCGGTCTACATAGTAGTAGTATAGGGAAATGAGGGTTTGGCGGGGGTGGGGGAGGAGGTGTGGGAGGGTGGTGGTGGGCCAAAACTCTCATTTTCCTATACTACTTCTTTTACTTATTTCTGCCTTTCCTTTCATTACTCTTCAGCTGTCCTATCACTTCCGTCTTCCCTTTATCGTTTATCACCTACCACACGTTGCTCAATAGTTTAGTATGACTGAGTCAACGGATAGATAGATAGATAGATAGATAGATAGATAGATAGATAGATAGATAGATAGATAGATAGATAGATAGATAGATAGATAGATAGATAGATAGATAGATAGATAGATGGGATGGGATGGGATGGGATGGGATGGGATGGGATGGGATGGGATGGGATGGGATGGGATGGGATGGGATGGGATGAATAGATGGCTAGATAGATAGAAAAATTGAATGCAGTTCACTATTCTACAAGAAAGTTTATAACATATATTTATTTATTTGTTTCACAGAAGAAATTTCAGATTAAAGTATCTGTACATAATAAACATCTTTGAAAAATGTTTATTATTTTTAAATTTTTTTTAGACCTCTTGATATGCTTCTTGTAAACGTCTCTTCTTTTACCAGAGCAAAGGAATGCATTAGGTGAATTCCTTCTGATGTGCTGATCAGCCGAGTACATAAAGAGATATTTCTATTTTGAAAGAAAAAGAAAAAGATGCAGACAGGCATGCAGACTGTATATATTACATACTTGCATTATTTAACAGATAGACGGCTATATCTTATGTGATTATGGAAATTAACTAAATCTACTATAGATAATCTTGTACACCCAGTCAGCTAAGACAATCTCTAGTGATGAGCCAAATCAAATTGATATAATCTAGTTAGCACTCCCCTATTAGAGCCCCCTAATTAATAGAGCTGGGGGAAGTAGTGAATGTAATTGCGGCATTTAAGGGCTAGTATGTACAGAAATGGAAACATTTCTCATGCAATATAGGGCCCCAAGTGGGAGACTAATGAAGATTTTAAAGTTTTATTTATTAGTTCACTTTATCTTAATTTCACAAGTTTTTTTTAAGTATATTTCATGCTTAATATACACAAAACAGTTGATTAGATCAACGCATCAGCATATAGCAATTTCTCCTCAAAAGATTTGGGATGAAATAAGATTTTAGAATATGCGAGTGACACTTCATTTTCTCAATTAACTAAAAGGCGCAAAACTAGACTCATTTAGATTTTAATTGTTGTTGTTCTGGGGCTTAACGTCGTTGTTCAGCACACGATAGACTATACATGGCGGCCAGTATTAATGGTGGAGGAAGAATACGGGAAATCCGCGGAAAGAACCACCGACTTACGAGAAGCTACTGACAAGCCTTCTCACATATCCACATTCGCCGAATCTTAGACTCGAACTCACGCAGACAGAGGTGAGATGGCAGTTATCCGTAACGGAGAGTGCTTTAGACCACTTGGCCACTCGAGACCCCTTAGATTTTAATGATCGTTAAATTATATTCATGTAGAAATATTAGTTAATGTAGAGACTGGGATGAATGGGGAATGTTTTTTTTACAAGTAGGTAAACAAACTGTATCTTCGTAACTCATGTTTACTCGGTTTTCTTTTATTTTCTTATATGTGTGCCCGAGTTTAGTGTGGGAATGTCTTTTCTTCCAATAGAGGATTTTAGCGCACGAGGATGCCTTTTTCATTACACTGGGATATATATATATATATATATATATATATATATATATATATATATATATATATATATATATATATATATATATATATATATATATATATATATTACGGATTTGATACAATACGCATGTTCGTAAACTGAATAAGTATATTTCAAAGAGTAGTGGCACGTGTACTATTGTCCATGCGGTATTAACCAGTTTAGGGTATTTATAACATTTTATGCATCTAAACAAAGACATTATAGTTTATGTTGCTTAAGGCAATATCCACCCATACTCTAAGATACTATTCAAAATGTTCCTTTCCATAAAAAATATCCGCCACTATGTACATAATCACTCTCATCTCTGCTTCCCGACCGTAACGGTCTCACAGCCATGTGTTTTATCCCAGGCCGTATCCAAGCACGTGCTTTAGTGTATCTTTTAAATAACTGCAACATTTAGCTGTTTGGCTGCCAATACAGTCCTAAGACTGCACAGATTAGAAAATATACTATTTTTATTACATCTAAACTATTCTTTCATTACTCATAAGTTGGCTACATGTTTTATTGAACATTTGT